>JAWQRJ010002924.1:0-12770 GCA_033557515.1 Diorygopyx duplodentatus | reverse complement strand
AGTGCTAATTTACATTGAAATTTTCAAGTACAAGTTACCTACTAATTTCGACGTTAATTTGGAGGTTGTGAATGTAGCTTAAATGTGTTTAATTTAAGAAGTTCGTCCATGACATGTTCTAACTGTTATGTGTTGATAACTATTAGAACATGTCATCTTCTTAGAATTTTTTTTATTGAAACAGTCAACTATAACAATACTTAACGCTTTGGTGTTACTTCTTACACTTGCCAATGATTATTTCATAAAAAATATTACTAAAGAAAAATCCATTGATAAGTTATCAATACCTTCATAACATGGCCTATTTTTTCAATAAATAATGTTTTCAAAAAGGTATAACAAATTAGTACGGCCGAGTATGATCCTAATTCCTTTTTCCAAAAGTAGTACAGAGGGTCCTTTAATGATCCATTTCTCCATTTTTGTTTCAGTAGTCCAACTATAGCAGTTGTTCCAAATGACAAAAAGTGGATTATAAAATTAAGGATTCATTGAATTTATAGTATATTTGGCATCATGTGATTTATAAGGTGTGTCGTGGCAAATCTGAAGTTAGTTTTCGAAAATTCAAAATGGCGGATTCAATATGGCGGAGTAATTCTCAAAAAAAATTATCGGATTTATATGAAATTTGGTATTTAGGGATTCTTGGGTTCGGTAAATGTAAATTTCATGTTACTTATTGAATATTCAAAATGGCGGATCCAATATGGCGTCCGAGATTTTAAACAATTTTTGAATTTCCATGAAATTTGGTATTTAGAGGTTTTTGGCATCGCTGGTTACGCTTAGCTCTTACGCTTAAAGAGCTAAGCGTAAGCGTACGGCCGACTTAAGAAAAGATAATTGTTCTGAAGTGTTAATGCACGCAGCTGCCTTGTCTTCCAGGTCAGAAGGGAACATTGATGCATCTCGTGTGAACATTACTGAGGCATTTAATACTCCAGAGAAAGCTTCCAAAATGAGAAAAGCCTGGATTGAAAGCCAAGATAACGACAAAAAATATGACAAATGTAACGACGACGAAGCTTTGTCACTTATTACGGAAGCTAAATAGACTAAAGCTCAATATCTATTGGCAAGGTCGATGTTGTTATCTAAAAATGTAGATGTACTGCCCAGTTATGACAAAGTGATCCTTGCCCAGAAAAGGTGTTACCCCGAACAAAGCTCTGCCAAAATTTTCTGAGAAAGGTGTTGAAGAAGAACTCCAATCATTACTAAATAAAACCACCGAAAGACTACTCATTGTACAAGAATAAGTTTAGCGGTCACTGTCACCGAGTCAATGTACTAATGAGTCAATGGCTTCTCGTCTCCCTTTGGAAATGTATGCTTTTTCCGAAAACTCACAGCAGAAAATAATTGTGCGGCAAAATCGGCGGCAAGGTTTTGTCGACCTCAGTAAAACTGAGATGACCCAAAGATGTAATATTTGCAACGCGCTTCAGTCTGTGATGAATAATTTAGCAGAAGTAGCTAAAGTAAATACAAATTCTGTAACGTGGGAGTATGGAATATCTTCATTACGTATGTGGATAAGAGTGTTTGAGTGCCTGCTTCATATTTTATACAAATTAGAAATAGGAAGTGGCCGCGCAAAAGGGCAACGAAGAGAAAGAAGCAGTGGGGAAAAGAAAAAAAATATTCAACTTAAATTTAAGGAGAAAATGCATTTGAAGGTGCATGTTGTCCAAGGATCGGGAACTTCTAACACAGGGAATACTGCGCGTACCTTCTTCAAGAATCCCGAACTATCAGCTGAGATTACCGGCTTGGACGTTACTTTAATTAAGCGTCTTTCAATATTACACGCTATAAGCAGTGGATATGAAATAAACCTTGACGCATTTCGGACACACACAAACCACAGCTAAAGAATATGTGAGGTTGTATAAAAATTATCCCAGGACTCCATTCCTCTATAAGCTTTTAGTTCATGGGGCTGATGTAATTGAAGCTCTCTACCTTTGCTAATAGGGCATTTTTCAAGAGGTTCGCAACAAAGATTTCAGATGGTATCGCGAACACACCACTCGAAAAGATCCAGTAATATACAGCATGAGACGACTTCCTCTTTGAAAAGCCGATTCCTATTCCGAAGTGATCAGTCTTTTGCGGGAACCAAGTCAAAAATCATTAGTTTTCCTTAAACGACTCAGATGAGTGAAAAATATGTTTCGTCATTTTTTATTTATTTCTTATTCTATTAATATAACTAAATTATTATTGTTATTCTTCACCAATTTAATTCTAAATTCATTTTAAATAAATATAGTCTCTTTTTGCACATCAAATCATTTATTTTGATAAATAAAAATATTATGTAACTAAGGTGCAAGAAAACTCATTAATTCCATGATCAGAGAGCTTTCTAATGCATTTGTGGCAACAAATTCATGTTTTAACGAATTCGTCAGTTGAGTTTACAGTTCTCAAATGTTTATTGTGACACCCCCACTTCCGTGATCGATAAATTTCAAAATATTTATGGCAATATTTTTTTGAACCTGTAATAATTGTTTGAGAAAGTTGACAGTTACTTTGACAGCTGTCAACTGTCAAAGTTTAAATTTTATGTTATATTCGGATTGAGGATTCAAAAAATACTGAAGCGCTGAAGTTTCAGTAAAATAATTAAATAAATCAACTTCTTCATATATTCAAGTTGACTGTCTAGAAATTATAAAACTATATAATCACAGCATGGGTGGAGTAGATCTGCCCGATCAATTTATAAGTTTGTATAGAATCTTTATCCGAACCACAAAATGGACGTTGCGTGTAATTATGCATTTTACCGATTTTGCTTTTGTAGGAATATAAAAATGACTGCAAAAAGCTGGAATACCGAAGAAAGATATAGATTTACTGGAATTTCGTATGCGAGTTAATAATGGATTCATTTATTGCACCAAACGAGTCCCTACAAGAATTCGAGGCAGACCATCAACAAATATACAAGTACTATGTACTAAAAATATAATAAATATTTGAGACCAAACGTCCATTATTATATTATATGAATATACACTATCAAAGTGGTATTATTTTCAAAAAATATATAGAAAAAATATTTTTTAATTATTTAAAGCATATTACAAGGGATTTTGAAATAAATTCGGTCTGAAGGGGTTAATAAGTCAACTCTCGAAGATTTTATTCCTTTTAACACACGGCACTTCTTTCCGGAAGAGAGTAAACCCCCCTACACCTCTTCATTGTAAGCAATTTACCAATAAATAAAAACTATCTAACAATGACTGGACAAACCTGAACTTCTCAAACTCATATGTAGCGGAGAAACGAACCGCTAATAGGAAAAATATTGAGTTCTCACTCAGCGTTTGATAGTTGGTGTATGTGAATGTCAACTGTTGAGAACAAAATATTCTCACCAAAAATCGTGTAAGAATGAAGCTCATTCTATCATCACAAATCGTGCGATAAAATGTACGTGTTATTCTAATGTTGAAGCAGAGATAACACACTGTATTAACGACGAGAACAAGATTTTACTACTTATAATTTTGAAATTTCCTTCAAAAATTAATAATAACAATTCATTTATTATAATAAAACCACTTTTATAAATGAAGCATCAAAATAACAGTTGAGTTTTAATTGACGTTTGGTTCCACATGTATCAAGCCATTATCAAGCTTCGAATCCAGTATAAAAGTCAACAAAAGTAAAGTTTCAGATACGTTGTCAACACAACAACAAAAAATCATTACCCGGTATAAAATATTCTGATACAGCCGTAGCTTCCCAAGAAATAAATAAACAATCCTTCGTACTATGTCCAAAGAAGAATTGATGTGTTGGCCCAAGAAATTAAGTAGCTCTACATTCACGTAAAATCATAATTCACTGATTATGAAACATAGCGTGTAGTTATTTAAAAAATGTGTGGCGTTTCAAAAGTATATAAGCAGAAAATTATGCATTTATGCTACGGGGAAGTTGATTGTTTCATATGTTACAGTCGGCCTAACTATGAGAACAATGCTGAATAATACCGTATGATTAGAAACACCAAGTCAAGAAATGAAAGATTAATGTTCGTTAGATTCGTAACAATACAATACTACCAGAATTATAAGGTTTGGCCAGTTTCGACAATATGAAAAGCGTAACCTCTAAAACTGACAACGTAAATACTATTCAACTTAGTTTTCAAGACCTGCGTATCAATTCTTTTTTAGACATAATTTAAACGAGTATTTATTTTTCTTCGAAAAGCGGTATCTAACAATTTTTAAACTTCTTTTGCCTGATTGATTAGAATTTAACATAAAGGGAGTTATGTGGTTGATATACACCTAACAATGAACAGCTGACAATGAACAGCTGATTAAATTTTATTCAAATGTTTTTTCTATCTTCCCAAATATGTGATATATTCGTTTGGATCACTATCTGTGATCCAAAGTTAATCCTATATGCTCCCAGTTAATCCTACATGTAAAGTCCTATATCCACGTTGCAGTCGCGTTTTGCGACCCACCATAAAATAAAATGTCAAGTACGCTCAATTTTATTGCACACCACTATAGAGATATGCAGTCGGGTTCATAAAAGTGTTGGATATCATTATTGATCGTCCGCTTTTATTTTTAGTTTATTTGCAATTAATGTGAGTGATGCTGAACTTTTATGAATACAATTTTGTTAATATTAATATGTTAATAACGTGAATATTATATAATAAACAAAATATTATCAACCGGTCTTTTTCAATACATTTTATCTTCACTAGTTTCGATAAATTATACTATCTTCAGCAAATTTTTCCAATTTTGTTAGGAAAAAGGGCAATAAATTATTTTAAGTCACAGTAACATAAAATTAAATTAGTTTCTATCAAGTTTCTAGAAAAGTTTTGGTTTTACACATAACATCTTTAATTTTAGGATCCTTTAGGAAGATTTAACATAATGATAACATTATTGAATAAACACCCTGGTTAATATTAAAAATTTATCAGTTGGTAGACAATTGTATTGTACCTAATATACACAAAAAATAACCTTCAACTCTGATTTGACTGATCTTCAATCGAAAATGTGCTTTCACAAGTAAAATATTAGTAAAACATTGTTTTACCGAGAAAAAATTGACGAATAAAAATTTATGAAAAGAATACCCTACATACTTCAAAATAATTTTAATATAGGTGTTGAACAATACCTCTGAAGAAATGTTTAAATATTTCTTGTATTTTAAGTACTAAAGATGGGTATCTTCCTTAGTGATTGGATGTTGTGGAATGATGATTTTTAGCTCACCTTCTACAAAACAATTTTAAAATTGTAAATAATTTCTTAAATCCCGTTTATGTAAGTGTTTTTATAATTATACAGCATTTTTCTCATTTACATCTCTTGACAATTTAATGTGGATATTTTTGGCTTATTCATTAATTGTTGACACCGTCCACGTAAAAAGGGTGTATTTAGCTATAATTTACTGCCGGTACTTGAATTTGGCAGAACACTGCGCTTATTGCTCACTAGCTAATTAAATTGTTTAGTTTCTCCCTGTGGACGTACCTTGTTACGTTAATTTGACGCCAGCCTACTTAACTACCCTGATGAAATTCCAAATTCGCGGGAAGAGTACGAAAGTCAATTATGCCCGGCGAAAGAAAGAAAGAACGGGGGAATTAAAAATATGCAAATTGAATTGGTGGGTAATTAGGAAAATACGGATGCTGTAGGAAATATTCGAGGATAACGCTCAGGGCGCGCTTGATTCAGAGTGTACGCGAACCTGCAATGAATTAAAACGTCAAATTACTCGCGTCTACCGACCGAGAGTGAATAGCAATCGTGCATTTGCATTTATCTTCCCATCCCGGGCGGACCGGTGGAATTAGATATTAAATTTTATTGCTCCAAGTCGCTTCCTATTATGTCGAAAATAATTAAATAGGTATAACCGTTATACATAATCCATCAGTTTTATTCCACTGGGTCGGGTCATCCTTTCTAATATACATTATTCAAAAAAGCCTATATATTATAATCAAAATACCTTATTATAGCAGGTACATACCCTAAGAATGAAGAACATCGCGGTAACACTATAAATTCTTCCTTGTAGCTTAATCTAGGGAAGTGCGTTGAAAATGAAAGGCAGTAAAGTTTTTGTTGTTTGTAATAACGCCCGCAGAGTGTTAAAAATTGCAGGCGCTGCAATTTCCGTATAATAAACCGACTTTTTTGCTGGAAAATTTGCAACGGCCCTGCATTTTATGGCCAAACAACGGGAGCTTTTGTGCATGCACTCTCAAAACAATACTTCGTGCTGTAATATTTGACATAGGTTATGGGTACATTGCTTTCTATTGATGTGACATCGCGAACTGCTGTTTTTGATTGTTGGATTGCCGATATTACTTTTTAGCAAAAAATGGTATGCAATGATTAAATCGGGACCAGCAGTCAACTGCGCAATGTAAACTGCAAACAATACAAAATAGTAGGGTGTTTTTTTAGAGATGTGCATGAATTATGTGCATTGTATTCGTTTCATGTTTTCCGGAGATTAGAACAATCTTATTGAAGTAAAGATACCTTGGGGATTGAAGAAAGTAAAATATGACAGCGTCGCATGTGCTCATAAAATAATAAACATCCCAAACCTAATACTACTAAACGAGTTAATATTGTATGAATGTATGTATTACTTATATCTGCTTTAGCTGAATCTTTGTCTAATGTCATGAAGTCTGAATTCATAAGACCCACATTCCACACATTTAAGATAATTTAAAAATCATCATCTTTATTTAATCGGTACTTAATACAAAAATGAAAGGGAAATTTTATGCCAAATTGTTTCGCAATGACCTTTTGCAATTATTTATTTATTGATGCAGTACACTGCTGTAGCAGAATATTTGGATGAATTACGTCATTCCTCACCTTCGCGATTTATATTTAATAATTTTGAAATGGCAACAGACGAATGTCATAAAGAGATTTGATATGCTCGTACATACAAAACCTCTCAACGGCGTACAAAACAATAAAACGAAATCTTCGCAACGAAAATTCCGACTACAATATGGAAAAGCATAGAACTTTATTTGTTTGTGTAATATTATTTAATAATATAAATAATTAATTTCGAAATGGAAACGTCCACGCTTACCATTCGCAGTTCGCATTTATAATAGAAATTAACGTTCAAAATTAAACGCAAATACCAGACTGTTGTTGATCTGTCTATGATACTCGGTGATGCATTTTCCCAGATATTTATGGCTCTGGCTGTTCGTTCGAAGCTCGTTGTTTCAAGCGAGTAATTTATCAACACGTGACGCTATTGTAAATTAACAGGTTTGGAAATGACGACCGTTCAGTTTACTACGTTTCAAAATATTCACCCACAAGCATACGTTTCCGCATTGTCATTTCCCTTCCGCAAAGCATTATAAAAAAGGGACAAAAGCTCAACGACGAAAAGCGACTTAAGATATTACGGAGAAAGACGATGCTGATTGCAATTTAACCGAGAGGGGTAATTGGGGAAGTTTACTATTTCACGTCCGTTCCAATCGATGCTCAAGTTAATTAGATTTTGAAATACACCCAGTTAAGTGCATATGAGAGCTTTATATAGAGCCCTGTAATTGCAGACGACGTAATTCCGCTAATTTCGAGTTGGTAATGTTCTCTTGGTTTTGTATAATGGTGGCGATATGGTGGAGCCAAGATTTTAGTAGGTCTTGAAACGTTTAATTGAAACGAAACGAAGGATCCTACATTCGGATGTTACGATAGAGTTGATTAAACTATTACGAACATGAAATTAGTATTGAGAGTAACGGTTATGTTGGTTCGAAATTAACTTTTAATTTAACGCGAATTTACATAATTAGCTATGCACTTAAAAATAAGGAGAACCAAGTTAATTTGCAGTTAAAATTTAAAAACAATTTTGTTTCCAAAGGTAGTGTTATTTGGTTTCCTGGCATTACACAGTGGTACAGTTTACTGTACTGCTATTTTATTATTCTGATAAAGATTGAGGGAAAGTGTACATCATTGATTTTTCAACAGCCTGTAATGACAAGACTTAAAGTAAACATTTCCTGGAATATTTCGATATTGCTTTCAAAGAACTAAAACGTTATGCACTTACTTGTAATTATTGTCTAGAGGAACATTCCCAATGGCGGCGTTGTCATGCGCTTGCTTATTGCTCCTCACCCAGTAGTAAGTGAGTTCTCCCGTCGCCGTTTTAGGAGAAAATCTGCATTCCAGCGTCACGTCTTCACCCTCCCTCGTGTCTTTGATGTCTTCGGCCCCGACCAACAGCAGATCTGTAACGGAAAATCGAAACGGACGTCAGTACGGAGAACGCGAAAAGCGTAGAACGACTACGTAAGTTGCCATTGCACTTCTCCATTTCGGACGCTAGCGCAGCGTCCGGGCCCTTGGAGATACTTCCAGCGGCGTTTAATGAATTTACGGACCACCAGCGCCGGTCCCCGTCTACGACGAAAATTGCTTAAATTGAATTTAGTGGAGCCGAGGAATCTCCTAGGTCCTGCTACAAAGTGCGAGCAATTGGACGGCCATGCCGGAGATCACGGCGAACGTGTTCAATTAGGTTGAATTCAAAATTGGACGGCAGCGTGTAAGACGGTGCTACGGCGAAGGTGCAATGTGCTCGAGAATAACAATAGCGTAATGGCATTAAAAGGCGGTGGGTGGCGTCTGGAAAGGAGCGGCCAACTGTGCGGCTAAAAATTTTCGATAAAGTTTTCGCTTTGTAAGCATTTCATGGAAAACACAGAAACAAGAATTTGAAAAGGTAGTAATCCCTATCTTTTTGCCACAGATACCGTAGAATAAGATTGTTTATTTCATTATAGAATCGTGATTGATGCCTCATACAATGTACCAAGGATCTCAAGAATATTCCATTCTGATAGTATAATCTGAGTTGGCACATTGTATGAAGTCCGTTCTATGTTCTCACGCTTCTCGTGAGAACCACTTAGTTATTAAGTTAGGACAATAGGAACGTTTCCACACTGTGTGCATTTCATTCTTTTTCTAACTTGCTGACACAGTATGGATACGTTGTATATAGTAGGTAGGGCAGCATCGTCGCGATAGTCTAGACAGTCTAAGGATAGTCTGTAAAGAGTCTAAGGATAGTCTAAGTTAGAGTGTTAAGTCGTGCAGAGCTGTCGTCAATATAGTTAAGTGTTCCGCCGTAACCTAAGTTCCGTTGTAAAAGTGAAAGATTCGAATATACGTGTAAAGTAACATTTCTGCGTATTCTTTCATAAAAAAAACCCTTCACCAAAGAAGCAATCAACCCAATCAACAAGAGCTTGCTAAAATCATGTAAACATATAAAATGGGTTTTTGCTCATTATAACAGCTTGAGGAGCCATCGTGTGGTTATAGGCTTAACTAACTCAAACCTACCGAAGCCCGAAAAATGTTTTAATATTTGTATGTTCAGATGCGAAAAATCGATTTACATAAGTCTCAACTTTCAAAAAAAAACATTTTAAGATACTAAGGGACTAAAAATATTTTGTTTTTGAACTGAGCGAACTGGGCTAAAGTAAACAGTTCTTGTTCCCATTGTTTTCTCAATTGTTTTTCCAATCATTATCAAATTTCTATGGATATATTAATTGAGCTGCCTATAGTTCTGGCTTAAGTCTTTCACGAACAGTGGGATATATGCTTCACAGGTATTTCACGATAGGGGGTGTTAAAATTTGGCCTGCATTACATTTACTTAAAAAAAATACTAAAGTCATTTCAAACACTAAAATCATTTCATATCGTAAATAAATAAAATTGTGATGAAAACACGTGGGAAACATCGATACTGCAGGCGGGATCTATCGGCGGGCAGCGAAGTAGTCTTTAACTGTAGACTGTTTCGCGGGTATAGACCATGAATAGGGAACTGGTCGAGCGGAACTAGCTCGATCTATTAGTGTTACATTTCACCACACGACGGCGTTACCCGGGCAAGTTCTGTTATGGGTGAAAACAAAGTTATCTTTGTGTTTAACCCCCCAAGCGAGCTCGGTCTACCAGGTACTAAACATTATTTCTGGATTGTCTCAAGAGAGTATTCCCTACAGTTCAATAACATGATAAAAAAACAAAAAAAATTTAAATACCTTAATCTTTAAATAAAAAATACCTAGAACGATAGGACGAAAAAAATTGTGACCGGAAAATCATCTTGGTGTAATACAGAAGATAATAATGTATAAAATTCCAGCCCGCTTGCAAAATAAAATACAGTTTAGAACAGTTATGCAATTTTGCAACATTCTACTTTTAAGAAGAAGTTTCACGTCGTAGTGCAGGACTGCACAAAACAATGAATTCCAAAGGGCTTTTAAAGCAAGTTTTCGACACGTTTTCGAAACAAAATATTGTAATTTCAGGGATATTATTGTCACTCTTGGCTCATAAGTTAAGTAGAGCAGAGAATATTTGCAAAACTGAATGCTGAGCTTTGCCGTTTGGACTTTCCCCAGACTTATTGTTACTATATCTATCATTTTCAAAGAGTAAATCACATTGTTATTTAGATATTTAGATATGTTTCCCTTATGTGCTGCAACTTTCCAAAATATGGAACAGAATCGTATTTAGTACCTTTTTGTGGCGTATAGTTTGGATGAATTTCTCTAATAGCTGATTGATAATCTTCATGTTTGATTAATGTGTCAATTAGTTTCGTATTGGTACGTGCTAATTGTTCATAACAGAATTTTTTTTTTTTTTTGAAGAAAGGGGTTTGTTGGTTCAGTGGTAGAGTGCTGTGTGTCATAATGATCTATAAGGCTGCTAACTTGTGTGTTGGGTTGGGTTGTGGGTGTTTGTGGTGGCAGGCATCCTTAAAGATTGTAATGTCTGGTTGCGTGGGTTTTCTGCAGATAGAAAATTCAAATGTCAAATATATTTATTTTTATATTCAAATATAATTGTTTTATACGTTAATTCTTGTTTAACTCCAAAAATTTAAATCCAACCCGTTAGTAACTGGACTGAACTGGTGTGTAGATGGTTAATGAGAACTAAGGGCTCCTTCAATGACTCAAATGAACAATCAAAACATGCTAAAATGTCATGAACACAACGAAACCAAACCCCTTTTTTTGGGAAAGATCTAATTTAAAAATTTGGTCTTCTAAGATATCAATAAAAATGTTTGCCAAAAGTGGAGAAATTGGACTTCACATTGGTAATCCATTTTGAAAATAAATTGTATTATTGAATGCGAAATAATGTTGACTGACAAAGATCAAATATATATTGTAATTAATCAAAATGTTGTTTAATAATACATTCTTGTGGGAGTATTTTTGAAAACAAATATTTGCAACATCAACACTAACTAGATTAGAGTTTGGTGGTGAGTATATGTTTGTTAGTTTACTTAGTAATAAACTTTAAATTCTCCTTTTCTGTATAATCATTGACCTTGGTTAAATAAGTATCTTTTGGAAGAATGACCAAATAGTATTACATTAATCTGATTTAACAGATATAAGATTGTGTTGACTACTTTTATACTTAATTAATTTGAAGTGAAATGAAATGTTAGAAACGTTGTATTTTTATGGTACATTTATTAGTCTTTCTTTAAAGATCTATATTAAATAAATTACAAATTTGAAGTTTTGCGTAATTGTTATGATCAGTTCTAAGAACAGTTGTACATTCTACTGACACAATCTGTTTAACTTGTCGCATTTTCTGTTTTTTTTTTCATTATTTTATTGCACACGTTTTTGGTGTATTAATTTTAAAACTTTGTTTCTTTGCATCGTGTATTTTTCGTATTTAGCTGAGAATTTGTCTAATGTCGAAAATGACGATTTGTCACTATCGATATGTTAAATACAATATTGTGAAGTTTGTGAAAAGTACCTTTAAGTAAATGTGTAGGTTAGGTTGTCTCTAATTCTGAACCATCACTTAGATTCTTCTTTTCACCACCATCATTCTGCATTTCTAATGATTTTCGCGGTGATACAGTTCTTGGGTCTGGTCGAGATGTTTACATAGTTGAGGATTTGTTAGCAGTGAGTACTGTTTGCCACATTTGTGGTAAACAGTACAGTTGTATCAGCTATTATCCATTAGCGCAGTTCTCTGTTTCTTTAATTCGGAACATGATTGATAGTATTTTTTCGACCAGAAGGTTATCAGCGGAATTAAGCAGAAAAAAGTTTGCAGAGAAACTACAACCAACTGCCGTAAGGCTGCAGCAACAATTACTAGTTGAGGCATAGTTTATGAATAATATGGTATTAGGTATCAATGTCAAGGGGCAAATGATTTTGTGCAGATAAGAAGAAAGTATTAAAATTACCAGGCTTTTGCATATTTACTGGAATTGAAAAATGTTTTTTTTATTATTATGAACATTTAATTTTATATTACCCGTCCATCCATGGTGCAGGTGGTCGATTGAGCATAACAGTTTTCATTGAAGCATGTACGTCATATAAGTATAATAATTGTTCATTAAATAAGTTGATTTTTTAACAGTTTCAAAATCACGAGATATCACGGAATGGAACAAAAGTAATTGTAAATGTTATTTAAATTAATTGTGTTTAAATTGCAGAACGTTTCTAGAATAGGGTATGTTGTGTAGGATAATGTAAGGGGAAAACAATACACAAGAGAATTATCACCAATGGTGCAACGTCAAGACGGTCTGAACCCTCCAGAATAACATCATTTGAGGTGGTA
>JAWQRJ010002923.1:0-12771 GCA_033557515.1 Diorygopyx duplodentatus | reverse complement strand
TCTCTAACCTGATTGGCTAATCGCATTGTTAACTCTGTGATTTTTTATCATGAACTTAACTATGCTTTATGCAACCGGGCCTAATAGTACCATTTTTAGGCATTGGTTTGTCTGTCTGTTTGTACCTCCGTCCGTCAGTCTGTCATCAACACTTCTCCAATTTCTAATCATTTTAGACAAAAAGTTTCAAATCAAAGTTTTATTTCTTCTCTCTTCTAGAAGTGTTTTCGTATATACATGGTATCCCATTTTTTCTAATGCTGCGCAATTTCAGTTTTTTAAATGAAACACTATGTATATTATCAATTTTTTAATTCCTTATCGAATATATGGTTGATTTTATTAAACATATATTTGGGCAAAGTTGTACTGTTTAGGAGTTATTGGTCATTTTTTTATTTACACCATTTAAAGAAGTGTGGCTTCTTTAAATGGGTTAACAGCGAATTATATGTCACGAGTAAAACTAGTAAGACACATTAAATAATAGACTTAAGTTAATGTTAGATGATCCAGAGAAAGTAGACATTATTCGTAAAATAACTAGACCGTCAGAATTGGTAAACCCAATAAGTTATTGTTGAAAAGAGAAATAATGACTGAAGAATATGTTTAGATCCAAAGTATTTAAATGAACTTATCAAAAGGGAGCATTTTTTAATACCAACAGTTGACAATCTTTATTAAATTAAATTGAAAGGCGTATTTCACAGTAGAAATGAAAGATTTGTGTACTTTTGGAACACCATTTGGTAGGTATCAATTTTGCAGACTGGCTTTTGGCATTTGTTCCGCACCAGAAGTATTTCAAAAGTGGAATTACAAGATATTTGGTGATATTGATGGCGTTGGTATTAATGATGTGGGAGGGGTAAATACCCCCTGTGCAGGGTATTTAAAAATGGATATTTACGCCTACTTCGGGTAAATATCCAAAATGAGGGTATTTATAAAATCTATTAGTTTTTTACAACACCTGGTGCTTATTTGATTTTTGTATTTACCAAGATGAATGATAATAATTCATCTAGGTAAGTACAATAATTAACACTTAATTAAACGTTCAGTGTCCTGTGTGCATGGTGGGGACAGGGAGGAGCATTTTTATTTCCACTGAGTTTCCTTGCAGTTGTTGATGATGATGTTTTTCTTCATAGGCTGGAGTAGAAACAATGGTTTTTATTTATTTTTGCTATTTAGATCATTTATTTCAAAAATAAAAATTCATTACTTTTTATTTAAATAGTTGCAGGCCTTTACAGCTATTTTTAATTATATTTTCAAAATATTATCTAGACAATATCACCCCTGTAAAGGCAATATTATTTTTATAAAGATTTTATGATGCCGCAGTTGGTCTTTGTCTAGAGCTGCCATATTTGTTGTGAGGAGGCAATTTGTGGGCAGTTTTCTTTGATATTGTGAGTGTGTATGTATGAGTAAAGTTCAGTTCTCAAAAATGGGAAAGAAAAAAGGACCAGCATGAGAGTTTTTTAAAGAAAATGATAATGGTGTAGCATGTAAATACTGTTGCAAAAAGTACAAACATGCTAATGTTAATAAAATAAGTAACTATATAAAAAAGTGTTTCAAGACTCCTGCTGATATAAAAAACACTTAAATTCAAACATTGGTAAGACTTCTGGTTTTAAATATCTTTCAACATAAACATGTACTCCAAGAAAAATAAGTAATCAGCACCAGGAACCCATGGAATTAGTAGTGACAGTGTTAGACCTACAAGCAGAAATTCAGCCCTCACATCCTCATCAGCAATTTGTGGATCACAGCAAAGTGTGAAGTCTTCATTGCAGTCTTCAAGCTCTCAGTCTTCACAACTATTATCATTTGTGTACCACACGGATACTCAGTCTAATGTAATAAGTAACTTATTATTAAAATCGCATCAAAGATTGTCTATATTGTATAGGATTCATAGGAATAGGCTTATATTTAACTAATCTATGACTTCATTACAAAACTTTTTGGTTTTGTTTTGTGACATATAGCTTTGTAGGTATATTACAGGAAATTTTGAATCAACACCTTGCCAAGGCTATATTTGTCAGTGGGTCTCCCTTGTCACTTGTTGAACATCCTCTGTGGATTGAATTCTTCAAGAAAATGCGAACATCATATGTCCTGTCAACAAGATATCGTTTAGCTTCAACTTACTTAGATGCCCAATACACCGAAATGCAGACTGAAGTAAATAAACAGTCACGAGATTCAAAAGATCTACATTTACAGTGTGATGGACGGAGAAACTTAAACAATGAATCCATCAACTTAGTGGATTCAAAATGCAAGGTATTTGACAGAGCTAATTCAAAACGTTCTTTTAAAATATGGTCCAGTAAAAATTCTAGTGATTATTGGAGACAATGTATCTAACATGCACGACTGCACTGAAAATAATTGGAGAAAAATATTAAAACATTGTGTTCCTTGATTGTCTTGCACACCTTTGCACCTGCTTTGTTCAGTCGTCTTAGGATGCGCATTTGTAATGTCGTTTGTCGCTAATGTAATCGAAGTTTTGAAGATAATCAAGCACAGCCATATTTTAAAGGCACTGTTTGATCAGATCTCTATTGAGAAGAAGAAATTCAAGAATAGTCACATTAAAGTTACCGGGGAAAACCAGATGGGGTGGTCACTTGTATTGTTTATTGTTTATAAAGTTTATTGGCTAATAAAGTTGTACATCAAACACTTGCCAATAGGGAACAGGGAAACTTACTTCTCTACAGGAATGAAGAGTAAGCCCTTAGATGATTCTGTATTTAGGGTTCGTGTTCAAAAAATTAATGGTTACACAGTATAAGGTCCTGTGAATTGGCAAATTGTTTAATAAAGATTGCAAAACACAATTGTTTTGAAAAAATTATTTCTCCTCCACCTCCTATAAAGTATTGTATAATTCAACAAGAATAACTGTATTGATTAACTTAATAAGCTGAATTTTTAAATAAACAATGGTTGTGTATGTGTAAGCGTGGTACAAAATGAGCATAGTGAATTAATTATTTATAATACAAAAGTGAAATACCATTACCGTAACTCCTAAATCACTCAAAAAATGATGCTTGCTGGGAAATCTTTTTGATAAGTCCCCTAGGGCTAAAAAAAGGCATTAATTACAAAATCAAAAATTTGCGTAAAAAAACTATTTTTTTGTTTCCTGCATTATCGTAAGAGAATTTCAAAATCGGCCGATTGGATTACATTAATTTGTATCAAATGTGAGTACAAATGAGTGCTTGAGTACAAAGTGTTTTTGAACGGATAGTGAGAAATATGAGATACATATGTACTAGTGTTCGCACGTTTAATACTACGTTAGTTGTAATCAACGTGCGAACACTAGTAGGATCTCAACGTTAGGATATCAACGTGTATGTGAATATTTTTACATACGCACCATAATCACAATCGTGCTCGGTTTCTCCTCCCACACTTTTTGAGGTTATGTCTATACAACAGAATACGTGCCCTTCTTGGTCAATATGAACGCCCAGAACTTTCATGAAACAGTTTACGTGGTAAATAGCGTCACATTTATAACAGGTGACGTAGGTTTTCACGTTTTTCGAGCACTTTTTACACCTTCTCATATTGGTCAATGTTATTGGGGCGAACCTAACCCCAGGAGGATGTACTGTAGTCTTCCATCCTCCTTGACCTAACCCAAAGAGAAATGTAATGAATGTAATTGTCCTGGCAGCGGGGAAAAGAGGGGCGAATAGCATGTCGGCGCTACTTTGTTTCGGGGAAGGGGAGAGGTATAAAGTAGTCGGTTTTGTCGGCGTCGTCTTTATCTACTTATTTACTTCGCAGTGCTGTCAGGAGTAATTTGACAACGAGTCATAATTACAAACATCGTACTTCCGCGAGTAAGTTATGGATAATTTTTTGTGTTAGGAATTGATTTTGGGTGATTGAAATGGTTAATCGGTGTGTGATCTGTGGGAAAAAAAATTCCCTGCAATTTTATATTCCCGCAAATTTTACTCTACTACCAAAAATTCGTAGTAGAGTAAAACCTATAAATAAAGTAAAAATATTAAAAATAATAGTACCCACTAAATTCCTAAAAAATATATTGAAAATTTATGTTTATCTTCAACCCTTAAATTTACCTGTGTATGTATGTTTATGGCATGTGCAAAAAACTGCAATAAAAGTTCATTGCTGTTATTATTCTTGAAAATTCAGGAGCTTTCCTTTCATCCAAGGGAATTTTATGATGAGTACCTAATGAGAAATAATTGGGGTAACCAATCATAAAATCTGTGGCATTTGTGCAATTTTGCAAGTAAAATTGCAGATGAACTATTGTTGCTAGAACCCTTCTTGAAAATTTTGCAACTGCTACAGATTATATGATGGGTAATCCCAATTGTTTATCATCAGGTACAATGCCTTTTATGAAAATGTTCTAAATTTCATATATTCTGAATCTCAACAGCAACAAATTATTTGAGTACCACATTATAAACGTAGTCATACATATTTATGATTGTAATCTGACAATGTTATTAATTCTAGATGAGAAGTGGAGGAAAGAGAAGAAAAGAGGAAAAATTGAAGGCGTTGCCTGAGAGAGTCAAGGAAGCCGAGAGTCTAGCCACAAATTCCAATTTCTAGGAGGTGCTTGATATTTCAGATGAGAGAGCAAAAGCCATTATCAACGCAAATTTTTGAGAATATTACAAGAAGAACAAAGCAAGAAGGTATACTCTGGAAGAAAAAATTACATCGTTAACATTAATGAAGCAGGCACCTAGAATGTATAGAACTTTGTCATCTATATTCAGGTAAAGAACACCTTGTTTGCAATAGAGAGCACCAATGTTATTATGTGTTCTAAATTACTGCAAAATAAATAATCTAATGTGTATAACATTTTGATATTATTTATTTTAATATTAATCTCTATAACTTTGCAAAATTGATTTAATAACTGGAATTGATAATTTAAGTGTATTGGAAAATTAATTATTAGTCATCAATCATCTTTTTATTAGTACATTACGATTAAAAGTTAAAAGTACTGGTATCATTAATTTTCTAACATATTTAACTGATCAATTACAGTTATTAAATTAATTTGACAAAGTTGTTATAAATTAAAACTCCTATTCTCAAAAATGTCAACAGAGTCATTTTCCCAGAATCCCCGTTTTTAAGTAGTGGAATTATTGTTGCACATTTTAAGTTATCCAGAAACTTTTTAGTAGTGGGTGATACGTATAAACTATGATTCGTTTTTATAAAGTTTATAAACAAAAAAAAAAGGTTTCTGGTAAGTCAAACCCTTAACGACACGTGATGGTTTATTTCCTGTTTTTTTAGATAAATTAATGACGTGGTTCTTATCTTTCCTGTGTGTTTTTTAACACCTCATTAAACCACTTTATACCGTGGACCTTTTTCTTTGAAGACACTTACGTTCCGGAGAACATGTTTGAAAAGAAGTCATAATAGTTTTATGAAAATTTCACCAGAAAATTAATGATCAAGATCACTAGCAATTGCCGACAAAATAATGCTCTCAGCAAAATGAGAAATTTTGGAGAGATTTTAGGGGGTACATATTGTACCCTCTAAAATAAGTGTCAGATTTGAGATTTAATGAAAATTTAATAAAAAAGCAGGCCTTGACATTGATAATTATATATTATTTTTAATATATTTTAATATATTAAAGTTTTCTGCGTTATTAGTAAAATAAAAGTGCATCCTTGAAAATGGTGTTTTTTCTTTAGGAAATACTAGGTTTGTTCAATTTAAACCTATCTTTGGTCATAACTTTTCTTATGAGCCAATGATGGGTTTCACTTGAACATGCCATATCCAGGTGTCCCAGAACTCGCGCCATAGCCGAAAACGGCAGATTCTTCATGAAAAACTAGGTACATAAAAGTGGAAACAAAAATGAAGAACTAGAACGTTAAAGATGTCCACTATTTCCACGATTTTTTATAACTCGTTTTTTAGTCCCGAATTTATAGCATTTGTTCTGAATTGTTCCGAAAAACAGTAGTGTGAGAACGTAAAATTTAAATGCACATACAGGTGTCCCAGAACTTCTTGTACAAACTTGGAGGGGAGGTGGAGGACATCGTTAGGAACCATAATTACATAGGAAAGCATGGGCGGAAATCGATAGGTGGCGCTCTACGTGAGCTCTCACGGTCGGCTACGGTGCTGCTGCCACCGGAACGTCTCGATCAACTGCAGGGCGAAGCCTTACATCCCTTTAATCTTCAGGGAGTTCAATTACTGCAGCCGGATGATTAGCCATGACGTGTCGCGTTTGCACAGTGGTTTCTTCACCAAAGTGCGACCGACCCGCAATTTTCCAGTTCTGTTATGTTCAGTGATGAAGCAACTTTTTCACGTGAAGGGGTGTCCAGCGCGCACATGTGGGCCTTAGACAACCCACACGGAACCCAACAACGCTTCACTGTTATTTTTTACTCTGACCTTACTACGTCTTTGTGTCTCTTTATCACGTGAGGGTGACGTTTCCGCCCATGCTTTCCTATGTAATTATGGTTCCTAACGATGTTCTCTAGCTCCCCTCCAAGTTTGTACACGAAGTTCTGGGACATCCTGTATGTATTTGTTTAAGTAGTAGTCACATTGCTGAGAATACTGAGAATACCAGCGTAAGTTAAGACGCGTGCGGTACCGGCCACATAAACAGGGGATTACCCATCTAGCGTTTATCTTTAACAAATTGTAGTGCGGGAGTGCTATTTCTCATTCCTATATTTCTCTCATTTCTCTCCCCAACCCCCCAACATAACACGGAATTTTCGCTCGCAGCTCACAGTTGCAGTTCAGACTTTCACTTACAGACAGCATTGCAATTTTTAATGCATATATTAATTCGATTGTGATTTGAATTTATAATATATATTTTTTAATTATCAACGGTGAATTACATACCTACTAAGGGTATGTTTTAATGGGTTCAAAAAAAAGAAAGTGTACATTTAACGAAGACTTACAGAAGGAATACCCGTTCATTGAAAAAACTATCGGCGATTCCGATGTACGGTGCAATACATGTTCTTCAAAATTTTCAATAAGCCATGGTGGGCGTACAGATATTAAACTTCATATAAATAGTAATAAACATAAAATGTCACACTCTGCAATAATGCTAAATGTTTTCATGCCTTACGCTTTAAGAGCTTTGCACAATGATGTTCATTTGTTTCAATCTTAACTGATGTGTCGAATCATAAGGAAATAAAACTTTTTCGAATACTTGTTAGATTTATAGATTGGAGTTATGGAGTTAAATTTTGTAGATTAATAGATTGGAGTAAAAATTTTAGAATTTCAATCCTTACCTGGTGAAACATCCGATATTGTCAGCAACTATTTAAGTACCTGTATTGAAGAAAATAATTTAAAAGAAAAAGTTATTTGTCTTTGAGCCGGTACGAATACTAACTTTGGAGGAGCTGATAGACGTGGAGAAAATAATGTTTTTGCTAAACTGAAAGGAAAGCTTAACTATGATTTAATTGGAGTCGGATGTGCAGCGCATATTTTCCATAACACTATAAGAACATTAATTGATGTTTTGTCAGTTGATATAGGAAATGATTATTTCTAAGATACTAATACTTTAAATCTTATGCTGTTAGAGTAGAATCATTTTTGCAGCTTCGTAGAAACCGATTTTTCAATGATAGTAGGGTATTCACAAACAAGATGGTTACCATTATTTCCCGCCATTGAGAGGGTACTCCAAATACTTTTACCACTGAAGGCTTATTTTCAATTGCAAGAAAAGTCCAGTGGCAGAAGTTTGGCTACATTTTATTAACACTAAGGCTTCAATACTTCATAAAGCTATTACAACAATTGAAAATCAAACTGCGTCTGTATTTGATGTAATTGCTTCAATGGTAGCTCTAAAAGCTTAAATATTGAGCAAGATAGAGGATTACTTTATTCCAATAAATGTTAAAAAAACTGTAGAAAAACTTGAAGAGAATGGAGACGTATCACAACATGAAGTTATTGAATTTCGAGAAGCTATTGTTTCATTTTATCAGACTGTTCTTACTTATTTGGAGAAACGGACAAAAAAAATATTTCAGGAGATGGAAACGTACATCTGGATCATATTAAATGAAATCCCTTCTTGGAGTCAAATTGAAACAGCCTTTTTGTTAATTAATAAAATGATACCAAACCATAAACCATTGGAAATTGATATATGTGAGTAATATGTTTACCTTAAACAATACATCACGGAAGAAAAAATATTGGAATGGTCAAAAAATAAGACGTGCCCAGTTCAGAGGTGGGTGGAAATAAATGCATATTTTAATAAGAACCAGATTCCTTGTTCAAATGTTTTAAAATTGCCAGAGTTTTTCTTTTGTTTTCCTGGCACTAATGCTGCAATTGAGCGAGTATTTAGCATTATGAACAGTTTTTGGACTAGTGATAAGACACAGCTTAAAGTGGACACTTTGAAATCATCAAAATAAATTTCGATGAAAAGTACACGGAAGATCAAAAAGGAAGAAGATGTTCTAAGAAATATTCATGCTTCAGAGAAATATAAGGCTACTTCATCAAAATAATTTAGAAGGGTTACAAATTTATTATTTTGTTTATAAATGAATACTGCGTTTTTATTTATTGTTTATGGAAGACTGGTGTTAACATACGTTTCGCAAACCCGGATTCTACATCATCTATACAAAGAAACGGTTATAACTGGTACAAATTCACAGAATTTACCTGAAATTTCCTTTGCTTAGATCCCTTTGTGGATCTAACCCATAAAGTTACTAATTAGCAAATGCCGAAATTTACAACCACGGTATTGGTTAGTTTTATGTTTCACGGAAAGGGGCTTAGAAACCTTTCCGTTTGTAAATTTCGGCATTTGCCATTAGTAACTCAGATTAGACAGTATAGTATCACGCTTGCCTCTAACCATTAGTATTAGGTCATCTACCAACACAATTCCAGCTGGATCCAGCATTTTATACTGGATCATTAATACTCAAGAAACTTTAATTATTTAGACTCACTACTAATCAGTAAAACTTCGTAAATATTTTGGTAGTAAACTGAACTTTGATTTGGTTTAGCACCTGACAATGAACTTTAAATGTTTAGTTAGTATAATGTAATGTAATCTATAAATTCTACAATATCAAACGTAATTCTACTAATTAATTTGTATATGTAAGAACGTATAATCAATGGTAAGAAAAACTCGAAAATCTTTATCCCTTTTCTTTAAGATGTGCGTATTCTTTTACAAGTTCCGCTTCAATACCGCTCGCAAAATTGGTAACCATCGATCTTATGGTGTTGGGAGAAGTCTGCAATTGGAATCCACTTTTTGCGAACAAATGTCTTAAATCGGAAGACGCACAAAATGAACTGAGGCTAAAATCATCTTTACACACCATCCTGCAAACCATGGTCTCCAACGAATTTTCTTGTATAAAATAGACATCAATGGTCTTCTTAGCCTTTTTGTTCGGTATAATAATTACTTCCTGATCATCGTCATTTTTTGATATAGATGCTATGGGAACTAGATCTGTATTACGAAGTGGTAATTTGCTGTTTGCAGAAATAAAGTTGACGCAGTGTATCTTTTTAAGATGGCCTTTTAAGCTTGTCGTAGAACGGTTACTAATCAGCAAAGTTTTTGAATGAGCATTTTGCACTAAGTCCATCATTCGATTTTTTGAAATATGTAGTTCCATAAGAAACCATAAAAACATTCAATTTTTATGACATAACACTGCAGCAGACTGAGATCGTACACATTCCCTATTAGTGGAAGTAATAAATTCACATTTACCGGATTGTTTGCAGTAGTTTTAATTACGACATCAATTGCTATTTTAATCTCACTTCGACAGTCATTGCTTCATAAGAAAGATGATTGCATTCCATTATGCGCTAACCGCCACTAAGATTGTATCCTCGGGTAATGACGAATATTACATAATCCATTAACTTTTAAATGTGAACAGTTTATCCAGTCGTGTAACATTAAGGTTGACTTTTAATTATCTCTTCGCAATGGTATGTGTATATTGTAATACACATTTTGCACAATGCATTTTTTTAGTTCACCAGACCTAATATAGAATTCACTTTTTGGCCACTTTTCGAAAAGACCTTCGAATTGTTAAAGAAATTGAATGATGTTTAAATTCAACATACCAAGACAGATAACACCTGATAAGGCCGAACGATAGCTTATGTTCTTAACACTAGTTGCATACATAACTAAATCAACGATCAAATTGTCAACAAACGGATCTCTTCAAACCATCTAAAGTCTAAAACTTCTCCAATATACTTGTAGTAAATTTAATTTTTTAAAAGAACTTTTTGTGATTATATTACATTTAAATTGATCTGTTGACTTTTACTTTTATTCCAGACGGGAACGACTGCCCTGTTCTTCGCTTGCCAAGGTGGCTACCCCGATGTAGTGAAACTTTTGCTAGACAACAAAGCTCCTGTGGACACAGCCAGTGTGGTGAGTAGTATTTTCGTACAGGTCTCGCCGAATCGTACAATTTCGACGTGACAGGACTTTGAACCTGGTCTAATTCTGAAAGAGACGTTCGTTCTGGGCTATTCGCTCGCTCCATTGACCCAAATCGGGTTACGTTTTTTTGTGCACTATCCGGCGAGACCTCTTTGTTTAGTTCATGCATGAAAAGTCCAACGGATTTTTGTTTGTTAGTATAATATGGCGGTCCGTTAAGTTGGTTGCACAAAGCATTAGCCTCAACTAGTCATCAGAACCCCCAAATTTGAAAATGAAAAAAGGTCAGTTGAGCAAAAATAAAAAAAAAACATTAAATTTCATTTTCACCATTTGTAAATCTCATCATCATCAGCTTGCTTCAAAAAGTATACATATAGGCAAATTAACTTTTACTACATACTTTTGTAGGATGGTGGAAGTCCATTGTTTGTAGCATGTCAGTGCGGACACATGGATGTTGTCAAAGAATTAATAGCCCGAGGAGCCAGAGTAAACACTCATATGAAGGTAAGATGCACAAAAAAAAACAAAAAACAATATGTACACTAGAATTCCATTGTTACTTATTAAAAACATCATTTTGTCCATGTTTTTTTTTAATTGGTACTACAAAAGCGTTTCCTGGAAATAGAAAGAAAATATGCTGCTGTACTTAACAAAAATTATCAACTAATGAATATTGTTAAAATCTGTTACCAGAAGAACTAGATGTTGTCTACATATCATACACATTTTACATGGAACTTACACCGTTTGAATACTTGAGCGTCTGGTAGGTTTAAACCTGAAAGGCTTATTGTCAGCGTATACGGTACTTCATTAATCCGTGTTATAGAAGCCTATGGTTTGACATTACAGTATACATACCTTGGACCTGGCCATTATAAAACATATACATGCCTAACTGTACGGCTTACGGGACGTTCATATGCATCTGCTGCTAATTAACCTTCTGCTTATTTTGCGGTTGTAATGGTTATTTCTTTGGGACGGTCTACTTTGCAGAGCTCTCAAAGTGGACGAACAATAAAAAGAACCGAATCGGTGGTGATTAAAATAATTGTCACGTGCTAGTTTCAGCAGGCCAGGTTCGTTTGGAGGTATGTAATCCGAGGAAAATGGGTCAACGTATGTGAAATATTGTATTTTATAAAGTTTACATGTGATAATAAAACAAATAGTAGAGTTGTAGCAACGTGTCACTGACCCAGTAACAATCAGAATGAAAAATGAAGAATGTACTAATGCCCTGAAAATATTTTAGTCGAAGATTCCCCAATGGTCTTAGTACACTAGCAAATTTTTAGATTTTTGTTAGCTATAGTTTTTCCATAATCGGTCGATTCTTGCACGGAGAATCACCCTGCATATGTATATGTGTGTGATACTAACATAGAAATAGTAAAAGTATACGTGAGTTTTAATGAAGAAAGTCCGGGTCTGAACGTAGGTAATAATAGGTCCCTCTTCTTTGTTGCTTTATGTTTATGGGAGTGCGTTTTATCGCCTATAACTACAGACTATACAGGTGATCCTTAAATAATGGGGCACAGAGCAACGGTTGATTTCTGGCATCAAAATATTACAATTTAATCAACCTTATCTTACAAGGGAAGTGCCACAAGTGTCACACACCGATTTCGATGCAATTTAGTACAGCGATAGAATGGATAAAAGTAAGGTTTACGTATGTTTTTATACGTGCCCTAAAAGCCCCTGGGCGAGTAATAAGGGTTGCAAATTGAGGGAAATTTTCTTTATTCCCTTGCATTTTGAAAACGAAAATTGTTATCGAAATGTGGTAAATGCAAACTGATATTCATTTTTGAAGACCTTTCTTTTTATATATCACACATATACTACCAGCTTAAAAGAGGTAAACTACCCCTAGTTTTTTGGAATAATTTAAAAACGACTGCATAGATTTTGGCGGCGTTAAGTATACATATAATACGTTTAAAACTATTAGTTACGTCTTTTTTCCTATTCTCCGCAGACCACCGCGGCGAAGTTACGGAGGATATTATGTACCCTCTTTCCGTAAGAATAAAATGATAAAACTGTTAGGCACTGCGAAAATACTTTGAAGAAAAACCGTAAATTAGTCACACAATAAGATGTTTGTGGTAAAATAAGGCATTTACGACATTTAGGGGTGGTTGGGGTTAACTATCCTATTAAAAATTCATTTTTCGCGGATG
>JAWQRJ010002922.1:0-12772 GCA_033557515.1 Diorygopyx duplodentatus | reverse complement strand
TTGGAAGGTCGCGGGTTCGAACCCCGCTCTGGGCACAATTTTTCTTCATTCAATTTCCTTAAAAATTACTACCATTAGGTTAAATATAAATAATTATATATATATATATATATCTAATATAAGTATTGCAAGTTGAATTATGTCCCTAAACGATAAAAATACATCTACATTAAGTCGTAGCTATTAAACATTTTCTAAAAAAAATGTGTACCTTATCGCCCAATTTGTTTGGTCAATTATGTGGAATTTATTACTTGAATAAGAAAAACATTAAATCAATTACAGGCATTCGCCATACACAATGCTTTATCCATAAAAGCAGAACAAATTGCGGCAATTCTGAAGTAGATCTATAAATGGAAAGTACAACAACGATCGGTAGTCATAAATCCAGGTATAATTACTATAATAAATATCAGATAAACGGCATGAAATCTATAATTAATACTACTGATAATGCATCTACAACTAATCCAAATGTATACAAACGATAAATTAGAAACATAACTTTTATCAGCGTTATCCGAATATTTCTTGCTAAAAACTATAGATATCTGATTTCCCGATTTTCTTGAGTTCCTGATTTTCCTTTCATGGTTATCAGGACTACTTTGATGGTAACTAAGCACATTGGATTAACATTAATAGCTGGTCTATTTATTATTAACTAATATTTTCCAATGTTTGCCAAATTTCCTATTTTTAGTTTATATTTTACTTAATAAGCCTTTGAACTATGATATGCTTCGAACAAGTCATACACACGATTGTCGATTATTCGTGATTATATTGCTTGGAAAGCGTTGTCAAAGAAAGCTATGTATATTAAGCAATTTGTCTTAAAGAAATCAAGAGAGAGAACATCCCAAACTTGCATATTCAAAAAAAATTGAAACTTTTTGGACAAGTAGTCTATCCACAAATGTGAGAAGCCATTTTTCTTATCGTCCAATTTAGTTTCAAAAGGATGAAACCACCCCTCAAAGTTTGCGTGAAGGTTTTTTGAAAATATCTCACCAACGGCAACTGTTGGAACAAACACTTCAAAATTATATGTGAAAATAACCAGCTCTTCGATTCTATTTTATCATTCAGTTCTATTACGTATTTGAAAATAGCATCGCTTCTTTATTTAAAAAGTTAATGGTACCCTCCCACATCCCTTCACGAATTTATCTAGCCTAATTAATCTAAGTTTTAATTATAGTCGGAGGTTGAAATTTTGTGTAGTCATCTTCTTCTTCTTCGTTTTCTTTGACTTCTTCATTATTACATGATGTCTCCTGGACAATCTTCACTATTTCTTCTAGAATAAGCTCCTCTTTTCTAATATTGTCATCAATGGTTAGGAACTCCTCCCAGTTCCTTTCCTTTGTAATGCTGCATCATCTTCATCAACTTCCTCTGCTGTTGCAAAATCTTACGGTGTCAATAGTCGTGCATGTTTAAAACAGTTGACAATCGTTGCAGAACTGACACGATGCCAGGCTGATGCTATCATATTAATTGCTTCTAACAATGTTATGGTATTATCTTTATTCATTTCTGCATCACGAATGTTTTTTTTTCTTAAATTTCGAAGTCTTTTCATGTTTTAGCTTATGGTCTGCCTCGTACATATTAAAAACGTCGCTGGTTTTATATCCCTCTCGTATTTTTGGCCATACTATTTGTAACCAATTTTTATATTCCTCTTGATCAGCCCAGTTAGCTTCACCAGAAAGTTTTCCCAAAACAATATTATTTTGCATCCGAAAACGATAAATCTAACTTGCAGTACAAGTAAAATTCTTGCCACAAATCTACCAATTTCGTTAGCTTCCATTTGTAAAATTGGTTGGGTTATTGGTACATTTTGGTTTCTTTGAATTTTAAATTATTTTAACAAACATTCTTCTATGTCACAGTTTTGAGAAGAATCTACTGTTAAGGCACGTAATGTTCCTTTTTATGGATTCAGATTCGTAACTCTTCTGAATTGTTTCCCTACTTTTCCATATTGTACTGATTGTAGAATGCAGGACGCTGCACCGTACAATCAGTACAATAATTCTTTAGCGTTTTTTTTGGAGTTCTGTACTGTAAAGAATTATATGAACTCGAAGCTCAAAACAATTTAATTTATTTAAAATTTTAACTTAATATCTCCACTTAAATTAATGCATTCCTCCCAATTATTTTAAATGCATTCCTCCGAAACCACCATCGAAATAAAATATTTGTGTAAAGAAAAGAACATACAATACAGAATTCGGTAATTCCCTGAACTGTTAAAAACTCATTGCAATTAAAACTTTTCATATTTGGTCGTTCCAACCCAACATTTGATCAAAGAATACAGCCGAAATGCGTCGTTATAAACGAAATCAGAAGTCATTCTAAACAAATAATTTTGTACGTAAACACATAGGAAACCAAACTAATAACAGAAATTTTGCTGTTGTAAACGGAAGGTCGTTGTAAGCAAAGTTTTTATAAGCGAATATATTGCAATGCCGCTTTAATTCTGTTTTTTGTTAGAATGGTTTTTTGGAAATAAGTCGGCTAATAATGGTTGGAACAAATGCATCGACATTGTACATACATTGATGCATCGACATTGCATCGACATTGTATATAAAAATAGCAGCACTTTTAGATGACAGCACGTGCGAGTTTGTCACATCAGCTATCTACCATCAGGAGAGATATCTTTATTAACAAGGAGAAGAATTTGTACGGAAGTGGAATAAAACGACGTTCATTTGAAGCTGCAATAGATAGATTTAGGAGAGTAAAGTCTTTACAACAATTGTATAAGAAATTGCAAGTCAATTTTAGTACAGTTTTGTAACAAACAACATACGAACCTCTAGACCTGGGATTCCCAAAGTGTGCTCCACGGAACCCTTGGGTCCCGTAAAAAGTTTCAGGGGCTCCACGAGACGTTCGGAAAAATTAAGGAACCAACTTTAATATTGTAAAAAATAAGAATTTTAATACATTATGTTTCATGTTATACTTTTACTCTTATTTTTCCATACTCATTTAAGATACTACATATATAATTGACACAAGTACAAATGATTTCTTCCTTTTTGTAAACACCTGAAAATATACAAAATATGCAAAAACGTTCGCAAGTAGTAATTTATGACTTAACTTCGAAGATTACATAAATTATGGAACAAAATTATTGAAATAATCGTGTTTATGAAACTGTTTTAATTTTTTTTGCTGGAACAAAAGTTGATATATTGCTTTAAAGATTTATTTTTAACCAATACCGAAACGTTAGTTCTCTATGTTTGTGTTCACAAAATTGGTCCTTTTGTTAAAAAAATACGATTAATTTTAATTACAACTTTATTATAATTTAAATGCTTGCTTTGCAAACGACAGAATGTGCGAAATGCCAATAAACGCATTTTCGAAAAAAAACTTTAAATTTGAAAAATTAAACATGAAAATTATATTATCAACATCGGCCGCGAAAGCCTACAACAACGTTTATATTATCAACATTTGTGTGGTATTTTTTAAAAATAGTTTGTGTAAAAATTGGTTAATCCCTTGAAAAAAATCTTGTTTACTCCGTAAACTGAAGAAACTGGCAAAGTTACAGAAAACTCCGGAAAACTCCGAGACCTGCAAGATCACAGAACGCCTGGAAACCCACTGAAGTTACCCGGAACGTCTCTGAAGCCGAAGGGACGGACCGTGGAGAGTAAACTCGCTAAAATCTGGTGCCCGAAATCCGTGGAAGGAGAAGAAGACCGTTTAGTTATATTTGTTAATTTTCGGAATGATTTATTATTTTGTTTTATTATTCCGGAGTTTATAACTCCGGAGTTTGAGTCACAACTTGCATACTTTGTTGATATATTTGGAAAATTAAGTGATTCATGTTTGGCTCTACAAGGAATTCAAGTCAACATATTCCAAGCAAACGAAAACTTAGTAGCAGTATCAAGAAAAATACAGTATTGGATTTTATGTTAACAAAATAACTTTGACTGTTTCTGGACGCTTAGTAATTTTATTAAAGAATCTGAGGTTGATTTGGATATGGAAATCCATAATGATATAAAGAAATTTTCTGAATTTGAAGAATCAAGATAATTATTGGACACTAAAAGAAAAACCCAAAGAATTTCTAGTCTTGGATTACGAAAATTTAGTTGAATTGAGTGCGGATACTCAATTGGAAGATAAATTTAAAACAGTTCGGTTAACAACATTCTGGTCCGACGTATTTGATTAATATCCAAAATTAGCAAAGCAGGCTATTCGGATATTATTACCTTTTGCAAGCACGTATTTATGTGAAGCTGGATTTTCGAAATATGCTGCCACGAAAACAATATCGAAACAAACTTCACGCTGTTTCTCGATTATAATGGAATCGAAAATGCAGCACCATTCATCTCTTTGAAGTTAGTTATTAATTTTTTATTAACATATATTTGTATTTATGATACCGCTATTATTTGTTTTTATTAATTATATTATTTTGTAATTTTTTTTAATGAATAAATTTTGAACTAGCAAACGATATTTGTTTCATTTAATATTCCATTAAATTTTTAGTGGGGTTCCGGGAACTGTGGACAATTGTCTCAGGGTTCCACGACCGAAAAAGTTTGGGGACCACTGCTCTAGACAAAGTGTAGGTAAATTGGTGAATACTTGTTTCGCAGAAACTTTCTTCACTGGAAGAACTGCGGCTTTGACTTTTGACTTTCGTCTTTTGTCTTTGCTTTGCAAAGCTTTTTGCGTTTTGGCAGAAGCAAAAGCCCTAATAATTACTTTAAAATCTAAATGCCTTGTCAATGCTGATTCTAGACAAAGACAATTCTAGACAATACACTAAAATAACGTTCACCACTGGCAAAAGAAACTGAAAAAAGAGAGTTGAAAATTTCCACAAAAAAGAAAAGGTATCGTTGAAATTGTTCATTGCACTAAATCGATTAGAAATCCCAGAAATAAATGAGTCCAGGATCACCAGGAAAGTACTTCTTTTAAAGTCGCTTTCTTCGTCTTCCTCAGTTTCCATGACCTTGACTCGTTTTTGCTTGCGACTAATAGAAAGGGTTGATGGAGGGCGACTAATAGAAAGGGTTGATGGAGGTTGATGGAGGGTGATGGGTACAGTGCTATCGTAATGAATGGCGCTTAGCTATTGGTGATCAATTGAAAAGAAAGCATATTTTAGAATTTCCTTTTAAATTCGCGCCAGTGTGCTATAGACACATGATTTGCACTGAATACTTGAAAAAATACTGAACTGAGATATTACTTTCCTACAAATTATCAAACAACTAACAATACATTATCGAACATGAACGATACCATAAACTACCGAACATCTGCAGTGTCCAAAATTTGGATATTGCACTACAAATTAATAGCGGAAACAAATACAATGACATATTAACTAGAACATTGAAACTAATGCAACGCTGGCGATCGTTGCGTTAATGTTGCGTTTATGGACAGCGTTGCGTTAGTTTCGGTGAAACTAGTAAAGTGGAATTACGACCCTCGTAATTTCACTTTATTGACAAACATACAAACAAAACGTTCCCCTAAAGGCACTATTTAAAATGCATTATCATCAAACAATCACATCTACTTTCTAAACCTTCTAGTAAATGCCATGATTATATGAACGCATGAATTGTCATCGTCAATTGATTTCATGTTTTCTTCGCAATATTTTCAAATTCACCTTTTAACATTAAATAATAACCTCTTGGCGCTTATAATAATAATTATACGCAATAATTATATGTGGATATTCGACCATAGCAGGTTTGCAATAGGAATACGAAAGAAGTAAAAATTGATGGTACTACTCTCTGAACAAGAATAAACACTTCTTCAAATTATGTTAAAAGCAGAATTGACAAGTAGGCCTCGAAGACTAAGTTGAATAGTACATATGTTCCATCAGTTTTAGAGATAATGCTCTCCAGACTGACGAAAATTGCCAAAAATTATAAAAAATTATAATTCTAAATAAAAATGATTAACAGCTTACCACTCTTCTTGCAACAGGACTGGCTCCTTGATCTAACAGTTCTTGAACGCAGTCAAAATGGCCATTTGCAGCTGCGAGGATTAGTGGTGTAGTTCCCTCCTAAAAATATCAAAACAAAATTAACATAATGATTGATTACAGAAATAAGATATTCTTTTGCAATTCTTTAAGGTAAGTATTCGAACTATGTGTTGTTGTAACTCAATACAGCGTGAAGCCATAATTCACGACGTGTCTCGATTACACATTGCATAACAAATATCACGATTAAACACTACTGAAATATGGATGTATGCACTTATAAGTAACTTTCATTTCTCAGACAGGGTTTCAAATCATTTTGTAAGCGTTATTGACTTACTTGTCATTTAATTTACTTTGACTAATCCTTCCAAATCTAAAGAATTATTTTTTGAAGTAAAATGTAAAAATACTGATGAACGAGTTGCCCCCAATAAGAGAACGTGATATTTAGGTTAAATGATATCAGAAATATAGACGTCGATTCAAAATTTGTAGGTTACACCGTTCAAATGAACACACCACGAGTCTATTAGAAAGCCAACAAATGCTAGATTTCAATTCAATGCCAACGCATTAACTGGAAGAATCGCTTTGATTCGTTTTTGCGATCATTGAAAACCAATTGCAACCATTAGTGCTCATATATTTAGAACACGCAGGTACGTGCTGTAAATATAGTAGGTTAGTAGACGTGCTTTAACACGTCGTTCGATCCTTATAAGCATTTTATAGCCTGTTCCAAATTGCCGTGCAATCAGCACTCAGCGTTGGCTGCTTCTCATTTTCTAAGCCTACTATTTTTGGAACATCAATTTCACGAAAGTCTGGAATAACAGGTTTTCGCTACGACTTTGCTTCTGTTTGCAATAGGATTATTGAGATGTGCGAAATCGAAATATCAAGGTCGATCTATTATGTAACAAGATAAACATTTCGAATGACGCCAACATTCGAATCTCTCGTGGATACGCAACTTTAAAAAATAGTGTGACCCATATGTGACTTGTGCGTTAACAAGTTGCTTTACTCTTTCACGAATTGAGAATTAAGAGCAAGGAAATGAGATTATCTACTGATAGCGAAATAGAATAAAAAGCAGTGTAATTGAGACTTTCCTTTTTCCTGTGCGAAATAATTGAAGCGTGACGCTTCAACTCGTGGTGATTGGCGGAACTGAATGTTAAATATATCTAATAAAGCAGATCGAGTTGTTTCCCGGAAAGCAAAAAGCTTTAGTCAGTTCCTTCATAAATCGGGCAAAAGAATCACTCTCGCCATTGCTATGACCCGAATATAACCCAATTTTGCTGTATACCAGTGGACAACAGAACAACAATCAATTACAAAATTAGCATACAGATTAAATAAATTAATCCCCACGGTATTCCAACTTCAATTTCGATAAACGTACCGTAGTAATCTTCAAAGCATCAGAGAATCGCAATTTCACAACAGCAATTAATTCCAGATAAACCCTCCCCATTCTATTTTCAAACAACGGCGGCAAAGGCAGCTCAAGCATGATGAGCAAAATAAATTGCTTCTGATAGCAACGATAACTGACTTAACGCAGGGACAACTTGTACTCCGTTTTTCTCATACCAACGTGATCCTTTCCAATGACTTGCACTCTCAAGACAATATTAAATTTGATGTTCGTAAGCTTACTCGTCAATTCTACTACACTTTAAAAAGTGAAACTAATTTCATTACGATTTGATATGCGTCGATTCAGACGTAATGAATGACTTTCCTTTTTTCCATGATAGTACGTATGCCGTGAAGAATGCACGTAGCATTTCTACCGGCGTAGCTGGCGTCTTAATTGCTGAATATTTTTTCGCATCGGAGCACACTCCGATCCATGTGAACTTTCAAGCGAAGCGCATTCTAGTATTTTTCTACGTGTTCGACACAGCGTTGCGCAACACAAACATTCTCCGGTAGTCAGGTATTCACCTTGCTCTACTAAACGACTACACACAAATTAATGATAGGTGCATAAGCGATGCAGTACAGATCTCACTAAAGATGTATTTTAAAAAATTATAAAAAAACAAATTTTCCCAACATATCTAGTGACCTATGTGTGTTTCTTAATAGCAAAAACTGCTTTGAATTAAACTAATAAAACTGCAAAACTTTACCCCACTTAATCGTGTTAGTATTAATCGAAAAAACCCACTTGTATAATAAAAACCTAGGCGCAAACAAAGTTGACACTTTACTATTCTAATTCTAATTCGATGAAACAGATACATCTATCAATAGATTACCAATTTTTAAACGGTCCATGCGCAGGTACCTACCTACCTACTCTGTAGGTTGCAACAGGGTTCAAGAGTAATTGTGTGTGACCGTACCTTAACTTGCATGCGATGTCTCAAAAAGTGGGTTAAGATAAATCACACTGTTGACTGTCTTACGTTTATGTGGGTGTAGAAGTTTTATTTTAAGAACTACTTTTGCTCACCATATTTTATACTATCACATTTCTAAAACGTTGGCATTTATGCCTATTTATGTACAAGAAGCAAATTGTTTGAACTAAATAAGTAAATGAGACAGATAGAAGTATGCAAGGTAAAAAAGTGCTTCTTTTTTGTCCTTTTAAAGAGGAAAATTAGGATTTGTATTGTATTGACAATACTTATTATTAAGATTATAAGTATTGTCATATTGGTGTTTCTAACACAAAATTGGTCTAAACATTAATAATGACTTGCATAAAAGAACAATTAGATGCTGAAAATCGGCTGTTTATTTGTAATAACCCCACTAGAAGTAAACAATAAAAAAACCTGAGATAAACAATACGAGTTTGTTTTGTTTTCAATTTACCGCATTTTCATTCGCCGAAATATCAAAGCGTGCACAAATTGAGTGAAGGTTTGTGTTAAAGCCGTTTTGTAATTTGTATTTTCTTTGCGATTTAGTGATTAAACGAAAGACTATTTTAGTGAAAATGACTACAAAACATGTAGAGTGCTAGAAACGAAATTCAGGGGTCATCTCACAAGTTAGTGTCGATTCATCGGTGTCCTAAAAGGGAAAAGCTCTAAGTATGATACATAAGAATATAAAATTGTTTGAAGTAGCATATTGATTAGTTAATTAGGTTTACTTGTTGATAAACTTGCCTGTACATGATGAATTAGTTTTTAGGTTCCCAAAATGTCCAACTAGAAACCATTTATAACAAAGTTTTCTTGGCAAAGAAAAAAATATAGCATAAGAAACGGAATGAAAAACGAGGATTTTCTAAAATGTAAATTTTGGTACAAACAACCAAAATTAACATTTTAGAAATCAATGCAATTTTGCATGTTTTTTTGCTTTTGTGATGTAGAATTAAATTAGGGCTTGATAAAACATTTTCAACAAGGATATTTATCTGAAACCACAGAAAACATACTGAATAGTCTGACTATTCTTGATTAGCGTTTTACTATACCCAGTTATTAATTTGCTTTTGGTTTGGTTCATACTCAAAAAGGCATAAAGAGATCAGATTATATCAAGATATAATTTACCTTGTAAACACTGTAGACTTTTAAAACAATCAAAGCTTTCTAGTTTTGGTTACTTTCGTCCTTTCTACACTTAGTCAAAGAAAATCTGGTATAAAGCAGGATAAACAGGTTTCTGTTAAGCTCTGCGTTGTCATAAATTAATTCATATTCGGGCCCCCAATTCAAATTTGGCATTTTTTTTCTGACATTGAACATCCAAGATAATTCTTTATTTGCTTTAATTTAGAAAAATGTCTTTTTGCCGTTGCTACTGAAGTAGAAATCATTAACAAAGCATGCATACTGTTATTAGTAGAAAAGTTAGAAGCCACTAGTTTTTTTTTCAATATTAATTCGATTTCTTCTGACTTAAGGCACGCCTTTAGGGAAATTAATTGAAGCAGAAGACTGCAATTAAATACTTTTTGTATTTGTTCGTAATGAAATCAACTGCTCTGGTTGAAAATTTTCAAATATTGTACTTAAATGATACAAATCGTTTTCCCAAAGCCTATATTACTTTGTATGATCAAAGTATGATATATAAGAATATAAAATTGTTTCAAGTAGCATATTGATTAGTTAATTAGGATTACTTGTCGATAAGCTTGCCTGTATATGATGAATTAGTTTTTAGGTTCCCAAAATGTCCAACCAGAAACCATTTATGACAAAGTTTCTTGGTAAAGATGACTTACCAATATACCCATAACTATTTTTAACAAAAATAGCGTAAGAAACAGAATGAAAAAGGAGTGTGTACCAAAAAAAATTAATGCAATGTTACATTTTTTGCTTCTATTATCATACGTACATGTTTCCTTTTTTTGCAATTTGTTGACGTACTAAATTTGAGCAGAACGGTTTTTTCAGAAAATCTTTCTTCTTTATATCTACTAAAGCACAAAAGATAATAAATACCAGATATGCAGTCTTTTGTTTTGAAAACAAAACATAGTTCTTAATCATGGATAGTGTGATGTGGGTTAAAAAAATACAACTTTGGGTCACATCTCAAAACTGGTGCTAGGTAAAAAATATTTTTATTATCTATCCTACAGAATGTTTTGATATCTACAACTTTTTCCCTCGAATTTTTCTGATACGATAAATAATATGGAAAATATTCACATTTGAAGAAAATGACGATTTTCAGAATATATAGTAGGCGATGCATTTTTTTGGAAAAACAAACGAAGGTCTGAGCAGTTCAGATAAACACCCCCATATTGTTCCTGTTAACCGAGTCTGTAGCTCTTACCGTTTCCAAGATACCAATGGTGAGCATCGAATTTGGGACAACGTGTATATGATGCGTTTAAAGTTCTTAAAATTAAAGCTGCAAATTTTAAGAATCACACAATTCTCAACTTACTTGTTGATGGCAGCAATTGCCCTATAAATTCACTATAAATTCAATTGACATTTATAGGGCAATTTATTATTTTTATTTTTTCCATGCACTGCATGTGAAATTTCAATAAACTTATTCTCTATGATTCCTCCCCAACTTCTTCTGTCCCTTACTTCACCTCTCCAAGATGAAACTTCCGTCGTTTTTAAGTCTTCTTCTACGTTCTCCAACCATCGTTTCTTCCCTTTCTTTTTCTGCTTATTGGCTTCCTGCCAAGAACCTGCTTCGCCGTCCTTTCCCCACTCATTATTCCTAAGCAGTCCAGCCATCGTACTCTCTTCTTTTATATACATATACTGTATTATAGGGTTCGTTATATAATTAATATGTTCCTCATTTGATCTTCTTTGCCATCGTTTTTCAGTATTTTCTCCTCCCAGTATTCCTCCCAAGAGTTTTCATTCCCATCGTTCTGCGGTTTCTTCTGCCACTTTGTTCAAAACCCATGTTTCGCAAGTATACTATATCTTCTTCTAAGCATATCTTCGACTTCCTAGATATCAGTTTAGATTTTCTCAATTTACTTACGACTTCCATACTTCTTATTTCCTTTGGCAATTCTTGCTTTAATCTCCTGTTCTTCTTTCCATTCTTTTCTTATTTGGACACCCAAATATACGAAACCATCATCTTTTTCGAAAACATACTTCCTTCCGGTCCCCTTTCCTACTTCTAAATTTTTAGTTGTTTCCTTCTCCTGGTTTCCCATTCAAATTCATGATAATGATCATGAATTTGTTTTTTGTGTATTAATTTCCAGCCCAAAACTCTCTTCACAATTTTTTTCAGCTCGTCCTCGAATTTTACTATCAAGGCTAAGTCGTCTGCAAAAGCGATTCATTAATGCTCATTATTTAATATTGTTCCGTCCCTCATGATTACATCCATAACAAAATAAAAGCGTCGTTGATAGTGGGTCTCCTTGCCTGAGCTCTTTTGTTACTCTGAAAGTTTCTGATCGCATCCCGTTCCATATTGCTTCATTGTTTGTTTCTTCAAGCGTCGTTTTCGTTAGTTTTATTAATTCCTTTGTCACTCCTAACTGCATGATCGTGTGGTACAGTTTGGTATTCCCCTACCACGCTTTTTGAGTTTTTAGATCAATACTTATCGATTCGAAAAGTAGAATGGTTTAGTATCAATTTATTCATTTTTTGAAAATTCTTTTTTCCAAAAAAAGTCATGCAGAAAAGACGACCGCCAAGAAGTTAGATCATTTTTTTCCTAAAATAAATTTCAAAGGGCCTATCCTTCATATTACTAATCTTGTTTCTTTTTTACATAAGTTGCCTATTTAAATGTTCTTTTTTAATATTATTAACCTTCAATTTATAATATAGTACTCTATTACATTTATTATTATTATTATTATTATAGTACTCTAGTACTCACAACATATACAGGGTCCGGCACGATGAGTGTTCATTAGAAAGATATGGAGAATCAGGTAAATTAGAACATTGAAAGTTTGAGATTATTGGTTATTGGGTACCGCAGTCTTAACTAAAATATTTTCAATTTTGATCACTTCCGGTTATACCGGAAGTGGCACTCAACTTGCTTATTTCTAATGGAACATCGTGTATTTTGTTGCATTTTTGAATTCTATGTTAAAATTTAAAGCAACTTTGTGTTACATTCCCTATACTGAATATTAACAGTTCCTAAGGTATGTCAGTTTTAACAAAAAAAGTGACAGTTACATTGCTCTTTTAAATGACGTGTAAAATAATAAGTACTGCAAATAAAGGAAATTTATTTGGCCACGTTAAAGAGATGACAAACCTTTATTGGAAA
>JAWQRJ010002921.1:0-12772 GCA_033557515.1 Diorygopyx duplodentatus | reverse complement strand
GAACTTTTGTCTCCCATTTCAAACGGGAGACAAAAGTTCTGCGATTTTGTATCAGAACCTTGTCTATAGACATGAATTTGTCTCTCGATTGTATATATACAATCGCCCAATTGTATAGAGACATTGTCCATATACACGAATCGCTCGACTTTGTATACAAGTGTGTACAAGGCTTAAGATTCACTCCGCAATACTAATTTATTCATATTTTGCGCCTTAAGCTAAGGTTTATTCTATAACAAAATATTATAACATTCTTGTAAGTGATTGTTTGAAATTTGTGACTATTTGAATTACATATATTGTGTGATCATTAATTAATGAAAATACGATAATTATTGACTGAAATCATTAATGAAGATCCTGTACTATAGTGTGGTGTGTTCATAATAACGCAAATAGTAAACTGCAACATAGTAAAATGACATTTACTGCAGTAAATGTACTCAATAGCGAACTTACGAATAGTGAAATGTGCAATCTTAATTTAATATGTTATAGTATCGTTTATCAATTGCTCCAAAGAAATTGCAGAAAAAAGTAAGAAATTGAAGAAAAACATTACATCATCGCTAACTTGATTTAACTGTGACAAGTGATATCAAAAATCTGCTTAAAGTAAACATAATAAGCATACGTCCGCGTATTTTTTAACACGCTATGCAATGAAATGTGCTTGTTTACAATATCAAAGCAGAACTTTGTGCCAAACTTCCACAAATAAAATTTTCTAGCACGCATATACATTTCAAACGTATAGTGTTGGCGGTGAAAAGACATCTTTTGAAAATCTAGTGCTCTGTTCGACTGCACCAAAGTTATCTGAAGTGTTTGAAAACGACAGCTAAGCGTTGCTAAAGTTAAAAATAGCATCCAGTTTATTTATCTCTGTTTATCTGGTTTCAATCGGTGGTTAAATTGTATACATACAATATTAAATTGGAGCTTTGCCAAGTGACATGACGGCGTAGTCTGGTTTCCAATATACACACCCATAAACTACTTATAATTAGCGTGCTTCCAATCAAAATAATGTATAGTGAGTTCTTACTGTGTTTATTTTGGACGCAGTGGTTTTGAACATTTGTAGAATCTTACCTGAAACAAAAGAAAGAAACGTTTTAATATTTGAATATTATTAATTAGGCCATATTTTCGTAAACGATAACGTTGCTGTCTGTTTAATTTTCATTATAAAAGTTGAGTGAGGTTACTTATAAATAAATAAGTAGGTTAGCGGTTCACTTGACGTGGGTTTCTAGTAAATGAAATATTTATGCGAGCTTCCAAAGTTGGGCAATGTAGCAATATAATTAATAAATCAAATAATAATTTTAAACAAGTTGGCATGAGAATATGGCCAGTGTACTCTATGATAAATTGCTGTTGAAATAATGAGAATGCATTGATGTAGTAAATATGTCCTATAGTCCATTACATTTAATTATAAGTTTGTCATTTATCACTTTAGTAAAACACACGTACAGCCGTAACCGAAAATGGATTTTAAAAGTAAGGACCAATAGTATACAATACCGTTCTCTGAATTAAAAAAAATATTTCAAAAATTACTCAAAAAGCCGACGTCTATAAGATCTACAGCCCTGTCATTTCTGTAACTGATCCCCGCAAGACTATGTAAGCATTTAATTTTCAAAAGTTGTTTTGATGCTTATGACAAATAGCCTTGTGAAACATTTTAAATTAAAAAGTAATACCAACAGGTCGTAAATAGAATTAGTTCTGTTCTGTTCTATAAAATTTTATTTACTGCTTGGGATTAAAAAGAAGCATTACAGCATATACTGATTCAGCAAGATTCAAAACTGATATTTAATTTTGTATTCTTGGTGGAATATTCCTTACAGTACTATCATTTTTAAGGGGATTAAACTAAACAAGTCACCTCAACTTTCGAAAAAGATAAACAATTCCTGTAAGAGAATTTTTGAAAACTTTGAAGCTATGATTAAGGCTGAATTGGTACCCATAGCTGGAGATACATACAATTCCACTCCAATCACTAAAAAAACACAGAAACTAAATATACTAAAAAAACAATAAAGAAAGCACTACAAAATTTCTGATATACAATTTCATGACACCAATATGGAATAGATAAAAGAGCCGTCATAAGGAATGGTTTTCCAAAAAGGATAATAAAGAAAGAGATAAATAGAGTCAGAAGAACAGATAACAACAGCGATGAAGTGAATCCAAAGAAGCACACATACCACCTAGCAATTTCTTACACGAATAAAGGAGATTCGTATAAGAAGGTACTGAAACAGTCTAACACCTGCATTCACCTCAACCAACATACTTAGATTTACAAACACTTAGAGCAAACGCGAAAAGAATAAAAAGAGGAGAATAACATGGTACATGTATAAGATCAAATGAAGAGATGAGTGACAATCTGGATTCTACTTCTCAACACTGCTCCGATATAAATGTGAAACCGAATAGTACGGCACTAGCAACACATGTAAGTAAATTGGCGCATGTCTTTTACCTAACCTATCAGAAACAGAATGAAGACAGTCATGTAAACTGTCGTCATCTCAATGTTTTGAAACTATGGATAGTTTGTTTATTTCTTACTTTAATATAAAGTTTTAGTTGAAGCAAATGAAACATTACACAGAGAAAACAAGATAAGAATATAATGATGTTACAAATATTTTAACCTTCCGTTAAAATTTGAAAATAATTACTCTATCTCTGTTGCAGCAGGTGCAATTCTGCGTCCATTATAGGAGATGTCTACATCCACTTATTGGAGGACGGTGGTACCGGTTTCCTGTAGAAGACGTCTGGCATTATTTGTCGCCCTGGCATTCCCCTTCATTGAGAAAGTGGACCCGTCTAAGCGCGCTCATAAATCGTCTCCATAAATAGAAATTCCGTTCGCCGGTTATTTATAGAAATTAAAAATAGTTACAAAAGTCGGAAAACCGGTACGTCGGGGTTTGCGTGAGTTGAACGACGGAACGGGCCACGACAGGGACCAGTTTTATAAATAGACATACGCCAGAGAACAACGGGCTACCTATAAATACTAGAATGGCGCTATTCACCGCTATTCAATTGACTGAAAAGAATTGATCGAAACTACCAGTTGATTCCTTAGAGTAAGTAAATATTTTAGCAAAAGTCTTTTCCAGTTGACACAAGAACAGCAGTTCTTCTTGTTTGTATATCAGAAGTATTAGTTAGGATTCGTGCACTGTTATATATAAAAAGTACACATACAAATTTACATCCCGGTTACTGCAATTATGAAGATAGGTCTTTAAAGTAGGAAAATCCTTGGTAATTTCATTTATTTCACATACAGTATCGCTTATTTTATAGAATATAAATCATTTTGCTTTATATACATAAAGAAGTACATTTAACTTATACGGTAGTCAGTAATCTTTATATGGTAGTCAGTAACGAATGGGCTACAATGGTATGTTATGTAATGGTTATGTTATTTATTATCCAGTATAAATAACAACCAATGGTATACAAATTATTTTATTTTATTCTCGACTGCAATTAAAATGATTTATTACGTAAAATTCGTAAAATTATACAGTCCTTCGTATATAGTTCTTGGATGTACCCGGCTCCTCCACCATTTTTGTAAATGTAAAATTGTTTACTTCAAAGGGATTAATACTCAAGTCTTGTCAATATCGGGCTTGCAAACAGTCACCCCTTTAATACTTTCCACAATAAAGCTCGTGTACATGAGCAAGAAACTTTTCGAAAGGACTTCTGAAGGTAACTTCAAAAGTAAGGATTGCGAGGTTTTACTCCTAAGAAAACTTTTATCTAGATTAGGCCAATAACTAAGTCCACGTAAGTTTTGCATGGATTTATATTTTATGATGTATACTATTGACATACGTTTACTAATATCGAAATATTAGTAAACGTTCCTGATGTTCCTGCTTTTTTGCATTTTTTTCTTATTTTTTAATATTTTCTTATTAAAGAAAAGTGTGATACCATATAAAATATGATACCATTTCTTAACAACACTTGGCATATTTATTAAGACTTTATCATTTTATTATTACATGCTTATTATTTTAGTATTATTTCTGCTTATTATATATTATTATTATTTTCAAACGTTATTACCTAGTTTTATACAAAAGTATAAAACTACATAATTGGATGATTTTGTGGGTGCTGTCCGCAGTTGTGACCTACTTATTTATGCCTTACGGACTATATCCGTGGCATAAACATTCATAAACATTATGCTATTAAATCAGTTATATAATAAATATGTTTATTAAATCAGGTTAACAGTTACTAACTAATGTGCATTTTCGGTTCGTGGCGATTTAAACCACCGTGGTACAATTTTGGAGCTATGTCAACATTCACACAATCGATAACTTATGCAGTTAAAGGTTTAATGCATCATTAAACAACAATGCAATCGGAAAACTAATTTGTTAATCTAAATTTTGCTTACTCATAAATCATCGTAATACATCATGTTTAAAATAGTAATAAAACATTCATTGCAAGTTGCACTGTTTCAATGGCTAAATTTAGAGCAGTTATTAATTGTAATAATAGATACTGTCGTTATGTTCGGTTGGCCTTTAGCGTATTTATTTATGACAATTGTTTATCTAAATTTGAATTACAAATGCAGCCACCCAATATCAAATCTCTCTGCACAGGATTTATCTGATTTATATGAAAGTTCAATTATATCTCGTGAACAACAGTATCTTAATTCTGCCATTTTAATATTAATCAATAACACTGAAAGCCTGTATGAGGCATAGTATTTTTTGTAAGAATTGAGTTTTTGGTAAAAAATTTTTTTTTTATTTTATTCTATTGGGAAAGACTTTTTTTCAGACGTACTGTACTTTTTCTCAATGGAAGACAATTTTGTATTTTACAGCGATGTATTCAACTTTCTCACAAAACTAAATCTCCCTACTAATCCAGAGGAATGGAGGCTCTTCATTGACAGCTCAATATTCAGTTTAAAGGAGTGCTCCTTCACAATGGTAACCAACATCCATTCATCAGTATTCCCATAACATGAAAATCAGAAAATCGTCCGAAAATCAAGTACCACGAACGAGTACAGATGGAGCATTTATGCATACCTTAAACTAAGTTCACTAAGTTCTGCTTACTGCTAAAAGTTCTGCTACATTTTGTGTGAGTGGAACAGCAGAAAACTAGAAAGTCACTACATAGTGAAAAAATGGCCAGAATGCACCAACAGAATTGGTCAAAAGAACATTGTTACTCCCGCCCATTCATATTAAGTTAGGCTTTATGGAAAACTTTGTTAAAGCAATGGACAAGGAACGAGAAGGTTTCTTGTACTTGAAACAACAGTTTAATAAATTGAGTAATGCTAAGATTAAAGAGGTGAATTTTGTCGGGCCACAAATCCCAACCCTTTTCAATTTCTACCTTCAAAGCATGTTTGAAGAAAATGGAAAAGAGAGCTTGGACTTCTTTTGAAAACACGTGTCACATTTTTTTTGGACAACAATAGTTAAAATTCTTCAAAACGATTGTTGAAGAATTGCTTTCCTCATATAAGGGGCTGGGTTTCCATCAGGATATACCCGGAATGGAGAAAATTTATAGTGGCAAATGGAATAAGAAGATTCTGGCGGATTATTGTTGGACATGCAGCGGGAGACAGCCGCAGAAGAATCTAAAAGGGAAAAACTACACACTGACACAGATATTTACCTTTTGTTTCAAATTCAAGTATGCGTTAAAAAAGTCAAATGGATTACAAATAAGTATATTTCATAGCAAAAATGAGTAAACATACGATTTTCAAATTTTTTGTTTTGATTTTAACTTCCACCTATTTTTTTTCAAAAATGGTGCGGTCGTGGTGCATTTAAATGTAAGAAAAAATGATATATGCCCATAAACGAAGGCTCAGAAATCCATATTGTGGTCGCTAGGAATGGTTCTTTTTTAAGTTTTAAGTATGGGCAAATATGATTTTAAATCAAGTATTGAACTTTTCCATTATATCAACAAAAAGAAATAATAAAAAAGGTTTCAACGTTGTCTTCACAAAAGGTTAATTATAGAGCATCCCTGCATCTCAGAAAACTCTTCAGTCTCCAACTCACAATGCAGGGACGCCCTAGGTTTCCTGTTTAAAAGAAATTGAACGGTGGTATATCTAGGATAATACATAATATTAATCATTTCTTATTAATTTTAGGAAACTTTAAGTTTGTAGAAAATCAAATTCGAGTAGAATAAGTAAATATGTGAAAAAGTGTTTTAAGGAGATTTAAATTATGTTATGGTAAAAATTACTTGCCTAAATTTGTGATTTTCATTGCTGAACTATCTTAGTTGGTTCCCCTTTATTAACTAATAGTCTCTGTGAAATTTAAGTTTGATTGCATACTGTTAAACAGTGCCGAAAAGCTTCTGACGTTTAACGTTTAATCTAATTTGTCAAATACGACCAAATTTGAAATTGAACCATAAACGAGTTTATTATAAAAATGCTTAGCGAATTTAATATAATAATAGGATGAAAAATGTTGTAGAATCGTCGGTGGAACGTTTAAACGTTGTTGAGTCAAGAACTGGTTTACCACCTCGGAGTGGAAAGCCATTTTATCCTTTGCATAAGAATCCTCGCGTTCTACCAGCTCACTTGAAGATATGGTAAACATATTTTTAATTTTTCTTTAAATCTTCTGCATTAAGCCTCATTAAACTTGCTAAGCATTATACTGCTTTTATCATATATTTTTTCGGAGCGAGCTGTAACACGCAACTACTCTGAACCACACATGACACACATATTTTTATTTGGAATATTCTTTTTAACAAACTCAACGCTTAATTCAGTAGTCTCATCCTTGTAATAAAAAAACATTAATTTGGAAATCGTGTTTTATAAAGTACTGTAAAATTATTCTTTGATTTAAACGATACTATTTACGTGGTTACGCTTTAACGTGGTTAATTGTGCAGTCGACTCTTGACATTCGCGAGGGTCACGTTCTTGAGGTCTCGGCAAATGTGGAAAACTCGCAAATGACTAACCATAAAATGTAATAAAAATAAAACTTTTTAAGAACACGTCTTTTTAATAAAACTTCTAAAGCCACATATGTTAATATAACGTATGGAAACATAATGTGCCCTCTTACAATTTACTGGCCCCTTGAAAAACAACGCATATTGTTCTTTCGGAATTGCTGAGTTACTTTGGTTTGTTTTGTTTATTGCTATTTTAGATCACTCCAAGATGATTTGGTAATAATAAATTCATTGCACAATAATATTTTCACATTACCGAAAAGACGTTTTCTTAACATCACATCACATTAACTATATATTCTTTTAAAAGCCTTAGGCCTCCTTAGAGCAGCATTTCTGGATAATATTAACATTATTCAGTTCAAAAAACAAAACATTTTTAGTCTGAAACAAACTAACCCAAATCATCGTTAACCGCAAACTATTATATCCCAATGCTCACAAACTTCACCAGCAATTCTCAGTTCACAAGTAATATGAGAAAGTAATGAGGTAGTCAGAGATGAGACCAGTCAGAGATGAGATCAGTCAGAGATTACGTTCAGATCAACATTCATGTTCTCAATTGTAGCTGCAAGCCTACTCAGACTCCTATGAGAATATATTTGGAGATCATTCGCAAAAAGGTTGTATTTACATGTTATTAATAAAGAAGCTAAGTAATAAAGGACCAACTACGCTGCCTTGACATCCGGCTTTAAATACTTCGGAAAAATTACAGAAATCAGCTTCCATCGAGGGGAGCTCATCACCCTCCCGGTTCGATCCCGAAACATGAAACGCTGTATTAAACTTCTGACCGAGATCCGTAATGCGACGGATAATTGTTGTAAAATTAGACGCCATGGTGATCAAATTTTGTTTTAATATGTCAGTATAAAGCCAAGAAGGACGGTATCTAAAGGAATAACATGCAGGTAGCAAATAAATTTACAAAAAACGAAGACGGAAAACGTGCAGGGTCACCCACTTCACGCCTCAGTGCCTCAGTTAATGCGACTTTTAATAACACACTGATGGGCAGCCAAAATTAATTCACACAAAACCCACCGAAAATCTCAGTAAACACCACTGGGGCGAAGTACAGCGAACATTATAATGAGTTTTTAAGAAACTAAATACCGATATAAATCGATTGTTCTCGTCGAACTTTATAAATCCTCTAATTTTCAGTAAAATCGCTAGGTGTCGTTTGCGAAATCAGAAAATACAAATAAATAAATACAAACAATTTTAGCCCGTTTAATAGTATTAAATTAAAGTACCTGGTAGTCCGAGATCCCCCTTGGAATTTCAGTGTTCATTTCAGTTTACATATACCACAAATGTACGTACTTAAATAGTTACTTATTTATTTTAATTATAAATAATAAAGCATTTGCTTAAAAAGTAGGTTTACATGGAACATTTCCATATAGAGCTTGTATCTCTAAAGGAAAATTGATCATACGGTTTCGGTATAGAGATCTTGTTCACAAAATTATAATTAAGGTATACCATTACACAATCTTGTACTTTACCTCTTAATTCTTATAGAACTTAATATATCTCAAACTGTACCAGTAGTAGAGTCTGGTTGGTTTAGCTGTGAACAAACATTACAGTTATTCGTTAGTTAACAGTCTGGTGTAAACATGTTATTACAAATGTGATTACATTTTTAATAACATGTTTACGCCGGACTGTTTCATCTAACCTTTCAGAAACAAATCCAATCACACCAGTTTTTCCAATTACTTATAGTTTTATTAACCCAGCACACGTAATTTCTAGAGTTACGTCCAACTTTGTTCGCCCACCGTGGTAGAAAAGCTCTCTGCTAATAAGGTCAAAGGTTACGAGATCGAAAATGTTTTTGCCAATGCAAAACCCTCGTATCCATCCGCCTTCCATTTCGAATTGGCGGGAGAAAATTGAATTAGCGACATTCACGTTCACGGGGCATTACTATGCGACACTTACCCTAACGTAAAAATGTCTTTGAACGTACCTGCTCAAGTGGAATTCAATTAACGGGAAATAGACGAGAGGGGAATGGGATAATTTGCGAGTAAATTAGTGATATTTAATAATAGAGTGTCATGAGTCCGTCAGATTTATCCTGCTTTAAAGTTTAAACTGAACAATTATAATTGCTGCTTCGAGGAAATTGGATCGAAGCGTTCCACATTGTAGGCGAACAGATGGCGTATAATAGACAATTCTAGGCAACGGCATTCAGTAATATGCAGATCACAGCTTCGGTAAAGAAAATTGGACCGTACACGTATAGGATTTGTATACGTCACTAACTATACTAACTATACTACAGGCTTAATACCGTTTTCTACAAGTGCCTATTTAAATATCCTCGCATATACAAAATCTACTAGAAAGAGAATATTAAGTAGGATGAAAAGTAACCTTGTATGAACACTAATATCAGAATTTTCCTAGAAACGTCAAATATACTCAGGGTTCGCTTTTGCTGAAGTGTTGTTGACGTAGAAATATATTTCTACGTCAGTTCTCAGCGACAAGAATATTTATATTTACATGAGTATGTTTATTCGATATTCAAGTACATTTCGTAGCGAAATTACATGTCACCACGAATTTTATTTTTAATGGTCGTTCAATAATAAAAGAAAAAATTGAAAATCGCAGAAAATAAAATTTACCATCAATATTTGTTCTAGAATAGATACTAAAGTTATTATCAACAAACATTGGTTATTACTAACCTTTAACCCTACCCGTAGATAAAAATACGTTATTCTGGGGTAGTGTAGTACCCGTGTAGGGTTTAAAAGTTAAAGAAGGGTTAGTCTAATGCAAAATGAAGGTCGTAATCATGAGTCATCGAGTATGGTTTCAATTTATCTGTTTGCGCGGTGAAGTCTTAGTAAGTAAGACGATGGTACTTATTCTAAAGACATTTTTCTTTTGTAGTGATAGTGCGTTTAGAAGTGCCTTTGCTATAAGTTTTTGCTAACATGGAATCCTTTTATTAATAACAAAGTAACTTATCAATGTAAAGAGGCACTTCTGCAGAGAAATTTGTTTGTTTTATAGAGTTACAAAAAAGCTTCAAAAGGTTTCAATCTGATTCTTGTATTAGTCTACAAAACTAAATAGTAAATAAAAGTGAAAATTAGTTAAAAGAAGTGAAAAAAGTAGAAAAATGTATTTATTTATTATTAACAGAGCGCGATGTTTACGTTTGGTTATAGTAACAGGTAATTAAGTATGCTTTACTTCCCACGGGCCAATTATACGAAGATGCTCAGGAAGATTTGTCGACGACTCCGGGGGCATAAAAAGGTAACTGATTTACTGAGTATTTAGAAAATACGTTTCAACCCAATGAAGTGGGAATTACACTTATCACTCCAAAAGAAATTGCTATTGAAGGAAACATCAATCTTAGAAAAGCTCCAGGCTGTTATCTTATCACTGGAGAAGTCCTAAAACAACTTCCGAAGAAAGCCATAGTTAAGTTCGCATGTATGTTCAATGTCTCACTAATTGTAAGATTGCACTATGTCCCCAAGATATGGAAAGTTGCAAACGCCATTATGATAGCCAAACCTGGTAAACCACCTCATGAAGTTTCTTCATCCTATCTCTTTACTATCAGTGATCTGGAAACTGTACACGACATTGTTTCTGAAAAGGTTAAAGCCCATCATAGAGGAAATTAAACTGATCCCACCCCATCAGTCGAGCTTCAGAGAACGCCACTCAACTATAGACCAAGTTCATAGGATGACCAATATTATTGAGAAATCTTTAGAAGAAAGAAAAGTCTGTTCCACGGACTTTTTAGATGTGGCACTAGCTTTTGACAAAATGTGGTATGAAGGTGTGATCCATAAGCTGAACATGTGTGTACGCTCCTAAACAATACTTCCAATTGTTAGAATCCTACATCACTGGAAGATATTTTAGAATGTTAGAAGTAACAAGAAAGAGCATATTCAGACTTAGAAAAAATAAAGGAGTGTCACAAGGAAGTGTACTCGGGCCAGTTTAGGGCGCTCGCTTTAGGGAGGTAAAAATACAAAAAACATTGTTTCCCAAAAAAAACACACTTTTTGGTTACCATGTGCGGTTACCTTGGGGCACGCTTTTTTAAGACTGTTTCGCTGCCCGCCGATAGATCTCGCCAGAAGTTTATTTATTTATGATATAAAATGATTTTAGTGAATGTCGAGACATATCTCAATCGATTCCTGGCACCGAATTGTTGTAATCTTGCAGATATCGGTCGGCAAGTCGTCTTCCAGATCTGAGGAATACATACGTACATACAGGCACGTTTAATAGTATAGGATATTCGTGATGTTCCTGATCCTGAACAGGACACAATTGCCACCTTTGCGGACGATACTGCTATTTTAGCAGTAGGCCAAGACCACGATGAAGCAGTAGCAAAACTGCAAACATCTATTGATCAAATCACTAAATGGACCAGACGATGGAGAATAAATCTGAATGAGACTAAGTCGGTACATGTCGATTTCACAAATAAAAGAGTTAGCAACTCGCCAGGGAATAATCAATACTCAGATGACATACACAGGTTGGGCTAAGTGTCTTGGTATTACTCTTGACGCGAGACTGCACAGGAAGGTCCATGTCAAAAGAAGCCGGAAAAGCTTGCCACAAAGTACAGGAAAATATATTGGATGCTTGGATGAAAATCTAAACTTTACGTTTACAACAAGATTCTTTTATTAAACAAATACTTAAGCTAATTTGGGCATCTGGAAGCCAGCAGTAGCAAGATACCTACGAGTCAGGAACAACGACATGAACATGTAAATGTCGAGGTACCCCAGCTCCTTCGGGTCAATGAAGTGTCAGAATAGAACAAAGTGCGGGGTGCACTTTTTAAATATTAGTGTATTTAATTTATTATTGTCTAAGAATCGGTATTGAGTGAGTCTTGTTGTAGTCTCAAGTTTGTATCCTGGTTAAGTTTGAACAAAATTACTTATTGATCGGTTGGCTGATCAGATTGTAATATTTATAAATGCCCTGTGGAGACGTTTATTGAAATAATAAAAAAAAATAGTGTTTGTTTCATCGGACTCCTAGAGGAAATCATTTCTTCTTTACGATCGTTGTCGAAAAAAAAATAATTTTTTCCAGCTAGAATCGCATTTTCGACCACTGTCCACCGCATTGCTCATTGGAAGAACTTTTGACAACAAATTTATACAACACAGATACAAATTCATCAAACACGTTAAAATAAATCTACATTTACTGTGTGTTTGAATAATATCGATACAAACTTTATCAGTTGAAAGTTTTTTTTTTAATTTGCATCAAATATGTAGAGTGACAGTTAAACATTATAGAATTACAACGAGCAATTAAGCTTGAGTTCGTGGTAGATTTTCATGAACACATAATTAATGGGTTTTAATTTTTGGTGAATTTAAAGATTTTAATAGTTACTCGTACATTAAGACAAATTGTTTTTTGCTGGTTAAACACACAAAGCTTGAATCTATTAAACTATAATTAATTTATTTATATATTACAATTATAGGCAATAGCGAAGAAAGTGTATCTGAAACTGCGCTAAAACACAATTCTAATTATCAGTTAGTACTTTTACTTTAGAACTCTCCACATTTCTTCATATTACTAAAAGGACATTTTCCATCTTTAGTATATAGTTAGCAGTTATAAAGCGTATCAATATATC
>JAWQRJ010002920.1:0-12774 GCA_033557515.1 Diorygopyx duplodentatus | reverse complement strand
GAATTGAAATATCGAGTAATATACCGGGTGTTCTATTTAAAAAAAGGTAACTGTTTGCTGCCATACTTTTTTGGCACATCCTGTACAAAATATTGTTTTTTACTTCAATACATTTTAAAAACCCTAAGTATTTTGTATTTAACTTTTTTTCCAGCTATCTTAGTTTATAAAATAATCGACCGTTTCCATACATAAAAGCGATCCTGTATATACCAGGCATACATATTTATATGTAGAATCTCTTTATTGAAAGATTGGGGATTTATGGACATCGATGAGAATAAATGATTTAATTTCTCAAAAACTTTCATTGCGCTTGGCCTAAAAGAAAATCTACAAATGCTTTTAACATTAAAGTTAATTCCAGAAATTTAAAGACGCTGTTAGGGACAGATAAGTAAATAATTTTAAATTATATGTTAATACTAGTTCGGTGTAAAAGTTGCAAAAGGTGTAAAGGCGCTGTGCACCAGAAACGTAATCTTTATTATTGTTTTAATTAAAATGCAATTATTTACGTACGAGCATTTGTTGTATATGTAAACTGAGACGAACACTGAAAGTCCGAGCGGAGTTCTGAGTACCTGATAGACCGAGCTATCGCTCGCTCTACCGGGTACAGTTCATTATTTTAGAAGATAAGAACGAAATATGACTAAAAGGTTTAAGTTATTCATTTTTTAGAAACAACAACCATATGTGCCTAGTACACCGCAAAAACTTGGTATACCGGTTATCTATTTTGCGTGTATACAATTTATTATTCATCTGAGCAATAAACAAAACTGTTGAAAAGGTAGGAAAGTTGGAATTTTGAACATGAAGGGTCATTGATAAGAGTACATTATAATATTTCGTGTACTTGATGCACCTCAAGAACAAAAGTCAAGGTTTCATTAAACATTGCTTTGTTCAGCTTCTTTGCACGTCTATTTTTTCGGAAAGACGTTAATAAAATTGTTAATAGCAGTAATTGAAACAAAGAATAGCTCCCAAAATAATTAATAGTACTTAGGAAGCCCAGCAAAGCTGGGTGAACCAGTTATTTAATTTTTATTAATTTTTAGAAATAAAATGTAATCATTTACGTACAGTATAAATATACAGCACAGCAAACTGAGACGATATATAGACTGAGACGGAACACTGAAAGTCCCAGCGTAGCTTGGAGTACCTGATAGACCGAGCACTAGCTCGGTCTACCAGGTACTATACTCCTTAAGCATTAAATACCCCGTCTTGCCCCGCTCTCCCCTACATCCCCAACGTATCTTTCTGGAGAGAGACATTTGAATTTAAAACGCCAAGGAAAGGATGAACTCCACATCATGATTCGCGATCACACTTCCTAGCAAGAATTAGTAAAGTCAAAAGGCAAGTGAGTCTTAGTAGACTAAGAACTGCCACAAGTTATTGCGCAACTATAGCTAAATTTCTCAAATAAATATTGGAAAGCTTACAATACAACACCATTTACTTACTTTATCTGCTCCATAGTCCTATTTTGGACATTTAAAGAAACATCCAGCTATTTGAAGTTTTAGAAGATATGAATCTGGCCGACCTTGATGATCTAAAAGAATTCTACGGCCAATAGGACTAAATGATGTAACTCAAACTGTGGAGCATGAGCCACAATAGACTATTTTTCAACCAACAAGAAATCATAATTTGCAAAAATTACAAAAAATGGGTAATTCATCTAATCTCTTGAGGAATCTGTAGAGATGTTCTCAGATGTCCACGCAGTGCCCACATAATTTACATCCACGCGGCGTATGTAAATCACGTTTATTTCTCTTGTCCGAATGTAGGCCGTTCGCAAGTCTCGATCTATCGAGTTAATCGGAACCTATTCACCTAGAAACGCGGTAATTTCCGGTAAATAAACAATTCCGCTCCGGTTCGAATTGGCGCTGCGTGAGTAACGAAAAACGCACTTCGACGTCAGGCACGCAAAGACAAACGGCGAGCACCGCACACACTTTGTTTTGCGTGGTAGGCCGGAGTAGGGAGTAACTGGAGCGCAGAGTGGCGGGCCCGGAAAAACGGAACAGGTCGAAAAATCGGCGGCGCGTGTCACAGGACCTCCGGAATAGTGTGACGAGACGCCTCCGGTGGCTTCCGCGGCACCACTCCGCCATCGGGTACCGGCAGAAAGAGCAGTTTTCCATCGACTTCCTATCGGAGCGGTCGCACGCGGTGACCACAGAGCGGTGTTCTTCAGCCGGCGACCTGCAGCGTGCACGAGAGAGAATTTCGTACTTTGTAGTGCGTAACATTGCGGTTTCTTACTTGCGAAGGCCAGCGCCCAAAGAGAACCAACGGGCTAATAAGGACGTTTATCTCCTCTGCTGTAATTGTGCAAGAAAAGATTTTTCCCCCGAGACACTCTCGCCCGCAACAACTTTGAAAAGATGCATCAGTTGGACGTTAGGAAAGTTGTGGTCTTGATTGGATTGTTTGTCCAGGTAAGATTTATTTACACATGACCATGTATTAGATTAAATTGTTGTTAAAGCACATATACAAATTATTCAGTGTACCATCTTTATCATTGTGAATTGACTGGTGTTTGTATAACTGGCTGTTGAAACTCAAAATGTCTACGATGAGGTAATAAATTATTAACAAACCAGAATCTAAAATGCTGGCTGACCATATTTTTAGGCTTCCTTTTTGGAGGATTCACCACTAACTGGAACCAGACCAAACTTTGACTTTTAAAGACCTAGTTGAGTTCCGCATGTTTTGATTCGGGAGGTCATCCCGAGTCCTAATCTTCAATAAAATCTCATCGGCATGTTCAAATCATAGCATGTCTGATAGTAAATCTGTTTTCGACTTACTTCCTAGAATATCTCGTAGACCGAGCTATCAGTCACTCTATCAGGTATTCCGAGGTCCGCTCTGACTTTCAGTGTTCGTCTAAGTTTACATATACTATAAGTCTACCCTGATGTAAATGATTACATTTTGTTTCATTTCTAAAAATTAATAAAGATTAAATTCTTGGTTCTCCAGCTTTGCTCGGTTTCCTAAGTAATATTAATTATTTCGATAGGTATTCTTTGATTCAATTTCTAATATTAACAATTTATATGAACCTCTTTCTCAAGAGAATACATGCCAAGAGTATGAAGAAAATAATGTTTAACGGAAGCTTGCTTTTCGTTCTTGGGATACATCAAGTACACGGAATATTATCATATTGTGCTTCATGATCAAAGTATGATATTTTTACTCCAGATTTATATTTAAAGGCACTCAAATTCCTTTTTATAATCTTACCGAGCCATTTCTTAAATATTTTAAAATTGACTACTTTCCCTTTAGATATGGTAATTTAATTTTAAATTTGAGACTTTTCTGTTGCTAGTTTTTCAGTCACTACATACTCGTTTATATTCGTATATCACTGAGGATGCTGAATATTAGCTGTTTGTTTTGGTGCAAACTAATTTTTAAAAACATGCTAATTGATTAATTTTTTTTTCATACAAAAAGGGCGGATTCCTATCTTTAAATTGCCCTTTTATTAGTTTACAGAGATGTTTGTTAAGTACATTTCTAATTAACTTTTAACGTTTATGTAAACACCTACGAAAGAAGCCATTTGAACATTTTGTTTAAATTGAATCTTAAAATTTTCAACTTTCCCAGTATTAGATCCGGTTTCAGATTTGAATTCAAAATGCTCTAATCTGATTGGCTAAACCCATTGTTAACTTGACCAGGAACTTAACAACGCTTTATGCAACCGGGCTTTAGAGTTTTAGGATATGCAATTTGAGATTTTACCCGCAACCTATACCCAACGTTAAATAATGCACGTAATTAAAAATTGGCCGTCTTAATTCAAAATCATATTTTGACACACCCGACAATTTATTGTTGTGTTCTTTGTGAACGATTTATATTTTAATTTTTATTATTATCAATTTTTATTAGCGTGTTTTTATACAGTAGACATGCGAAGCTGGCCAAAACAATTGTTTTTCAATAAGTGAGGATACGAAAAAACATATCTAGATTGGCAAAAATTCAATCAAATTTTATTTTAGGTACGTAATTTCTGTAGGATATGGTGAGCATTTGCAAATGTTATCATTCTAAATTTGTAACACTGATGCTTAATATACAAAGTTAAACATACTTTTGATCCCAAAAAATGTTTCGCTAATAAAAAGTATTTATTTAAAAGGTATTTTATTTGGGACAACAAAACAATACTAAATAATAAATTTATTTATTACACCTATTATTGTTAAACACCTGGTCGACCGATCTTTGCTGAGTTTCCCAAATACTGTCTATATTTATTTAAAATTATTTACCTATATGGCTTTTTGTATTCTTTAATCAAATTTTACTTCAATTGCAAGTTCTTTCGATTTCGAATTTGTCGCGGACATAAAATGACGGTCAATCGCGGTACTTTATATACCTAGGGACTTTAATGGATCCGAAGGTTAACCTCAATGATCAACTCCTTGACAAACTTTACATCAATTTACGACTAAAATTGCACAAAAATTGGCATATGCACGCGTTCCACGGACGACACAGTGCATAAGGGTAGGAATTAATCCAGATATTGCAGATAATTCACCTAGTAAGAATAATCTAAATTCTCATTACCGTAATTCCGTGTATAATTAAACGGAAAGGTTCAAATCCATTCAATGCATTCAGTCCATCCTATGCCTCCAAATATCTGGATTATCGAAATCAGATTATTCATGCTTTTTATTCCCCGTTACACGTGTTTCAATACTATTTGTGTCCTTTTCATAGGGTGGTTAACAATAATAACCAAGTTGTCATGGTGTTGTAGACCAGTCATCTATCAGGTGGCCTTCGGACTTCTTGATCTTCATTAAATATATCCAGCAATGGAGAATTTATAACAGTCATTTTTTTTATCCTTTTATTCGTAGAGGTGCCGTTTGTTTGTGTTTGTAAACGTCGAAAGGTTCTAAAATAATAACTTAGTAATAAATTCAGCATACCGCAAAATCTCCTCGTCATTTGGGAAAAATTGTTGCAAAAAAAATAAAAAAAAATTTCTTTTCCGTTTTTAAATGTTCTATATGCCCCTTTTTAAATTTTGATTGCCTTGTAAGTGATTTTAATTGTTAAGATAAAATTTCTTGTCATTTATCAATTGTTTTCATACTAGTTAACAGTGTTTTGTAACTTGGATCCAAGTTTTTAAATTCTGAGATTAAGCAACACAGCATTTAAATGCATTCCGCAGTTGACAGAAAGAGAAAGGTGACATAATTTGACATCCGGAATAACGCGCATTTTCAGTTATTTTTCAGGCAACTGATCTACTACTCCTAAACATACTGAATTCATCGACAAAAATATGTGCTTACTACATAAAATGGTCAAAGCTTTCCCTTAATTTAAGACGAAATTTTATTTTTGACGTCAAAAATCATCTGCTTTACCTTTTAAATTTTAATTTTCTTTGATGTTTTATTAAAAAATCAATTTGATCCCAAAAATAAATTTCACATTCATTTATGGATTCATCCAGCAGCAACAAACTGAATTGTCACGAAATTCAAAATACAACAATTTTCCTCATAGAACAAAATCCAAAATAGTGTATGAACGATCAATATTATTTTTCTAAAATACAGCATACAGAGAAAAGTTGTATATTTGTCACGAAAACATAGCAGCGAAGAGCTACATATGTATAATGAGATTCGTAACCTTCTAGTGTATTATTACAGAGTAAACCATATTAATGCTGATGTTTAAGATGCTGTGTTTCAATTATGAATATATTGTGAATAAATAACATACATACATAATGTATCACATTTGTATGTTTATTAAAAGTCGACACACCCAAGAACACAATCAAATAAATGAAAAACCGTGATCAGAATAATTACTTTTAATGAGCTGATACGTTAGAAAGATAATGATGAGATTTTTTTAAGTGAAACGAGAATTTCTTAATTAAAAAATAATACAGGATAAAGAAGTCGGCAAAAAGTCAATCAAACGACTTTAATACTCAATTATAGCTACAGTTGTACAAACCTTTCTAATACATGGATGCAACAAACTAATAAGTAAAACAATAAGCAAGGCTAATAAAAATACCACTAATAAAATAAAAAATCAACGCTGTAACCATAAATAATTACTTACTCCTAAACAAACCTAACACAATTAAAAGTGGTGCAAAAAGGTGGTGTAAAGCCGACCTACTAAAGTTGCGTTTTGACATACTTTATTTGCGGTATAACTTCATAGAAATTGTAAGGTGTAAGAAATTAGTTTAGGTTATTGAAATCTTTCACCTTGCTCTTCGCTTCATATCAGTAGCTGTGTAAGTAATGAACTTTTATGCTCATATTACATCGAAGGTCTCTGATATTATTGAACATATTGTTTACTAGCTCAGCATAATTTTCAGCGTTTTAATTAATTAAGTAAATAAATTCTATTAGCAGAATATACTAAAGTAAGATGTATATACGCCAATGAAGAAGTTTAAATCAAGAAAAAAATTAATTTTGGGGTAGCATAGGGGAAAACTTTTTTATTAGTAGAGATATCGATATGCGGTTTTCTAGTTCTTGAGTTACTTTTTAATGAAAAGACCGATCGTAAGCGGCAAACTGACTATAATCTTATAACTCGAAAACTACTAGAAGTAAATCAAGTTTTACTTTACTCATCGGTTTCTTCAATAAAATATTGCCCCGGAATGCGAAGACCGCATTTGGATATCTTCACTAATAATGAATTATTTCCTATGTGCTATCCTCAAATTGGGATATTCTGTAGATATAGCCTGTACATGTTTACACAACACCTGTTTTCACTATTGAAACACATAACATAACACATCAGTATAATACCTGATCAGTTAGTTCTGAGGATGCTGTCTGCAATGAGCGGCGAAACGTCACCGGAGAGTTTCTTCACCGACGCGGCGATCACCGGAAAGCCAAGAAGTGTGAACACCGACCGCGAACGCCTACAACAATCCTTAAAACATTTCTTGTTTTGCCTTTATGGTCGAATTGAGTATAAAAATTGAAAACAATTGGACGAACCAAGCGATCTTTGAATTTTATGATCACCGTCCTGAAGATGGTAAACCGAAATCAATTTCACGAAAAATGAAAAAGTTTTAATTAGTCTAAGAAGCCTTGAAATCACCTAGCAGCGACAAATTTGCCGCGAAAAAATACTAATATAAAATCCATAAAATTATGGAAAGTGCTGGTCGACAATTTCGTGAGTTTTGAATTTCAAAACCACATTATTTATAATCTTTCGCATTATTTTCAAATTACTAGAAAATAACGAAAGAAAAGCACAATGTTCATATTTCCTTATTTATACCGTCCATTTATGCTAAATTAGTATATATTCGTAACGTACCTTTCATGTACTTTTATTTACTGTTTGATAATTTCTAGAAAAAGTGCGATTGTTCTTATCAAACTGATTATAATTAACGTCAATTGACATCTGACGTCGTTATGATGAAAAGTAAACAACCACCCTACCACTGAATTTTTCAGTTTAATGTTGTGTTCCTGTATGTGGTAGTGGCAGTCTAAACTTCATAACCATATAAGTATAGAGAATAGTATATAAGAATAGTAGTGTACCACTATACCTGGAAACTCTTTTGTTGCAAACATGGAAAAACCGGACATTGGCATCCGCCAATATCATCTTTGTTCTAAAATTGGAATTATCTCATTTAGTTTAAGACTCCAGCTAATAATACAATAAATCTTGAAAACTAGATGAGGTAATACACGTTCCAATACCAATTGGTTCATTAAACTGTGGTATCTGTCGTCGATATCAACATAATGGTGTGAACAGTACAACTACGGTCTGTGTAATTTACAAGTTAATTGAAAAACAATCTGTACGTAATTACCTTGAAAATTAGCGCCCATAATGCGCAAGAGGTATGTGACATTACAAAACAGTTGCAATTAATTAATAGCTAAGTAAGGTATAGCCTGCCTATGCTTTATCAGTGTATCCACAACAATCTTTTCCATTTACGACTAATGAAGAATGGGGTAATACCGATAGAATAACAGACTAACACCAAAAGTAGCAAAATAAAATAGAAATAGCAGGTTAACCACGTATTAGACGAGCAGAAATGAAATGCCCTAATTTGTAACGAATTTTCCTTCTAGAAATTGTTTGCGCTATTTCTAATCTCCGTTTTATCCCACACTTAGAATTTCATAATTTACTTTACGGGCAATAATTATTAATCACAACTATTTCTTCGGTTTCAAGGTTGATTATCTTCTCATTTTATAGTTTTCAAATCCAAGTTTTTCTTATTTGTTTTATTCCATCTGACATTGCTAATATCCCCTACTGGTCCAGTCAATAGATTAATTTAAATGATATACTGACTATTCGACTATAGAGCTACATTGTCTAATTATATAATTACACTATTAGACTGTTGATAGTGTATGAGTGACCTATACAATAAAAGTAATACATCAATAATAATTGTAAACAAAACAAAATGTACGAGTTAAGAATTCCTATAAAATAATTTATTATTTACTTAATCTAAGTGAACCCATCGATAGTTCTTAAAACTTTAGTAGGGAGGAAGATATTCTTTAAAAAACGAGAATATTGATAAAATCGCTCTGTAAGGACCTTAAAAATGATCGTACGATCACATTTTTAAATACAGGTTTTCGATCTTCTAAGATAAAGTTGAAAAATTTGATCGAAATTAAAGCGAACATATTCTCATTTAACGATACTATTTCCATACCACGATCAACACAAAGACTGGAATTTATGGGATTTGAAGTATGTGCTCGGCATAAACATATATTTCTTCCCGATACAAATAAAACCACTAGCAGATTTCACTTAGCATTTCTTTTTGTGTGGCCAAAATATTAATTATAATATTTTAATAATTATAATAATGAATTACTAAGGAAACTTAGATTATTCGTTTCTTGAATCAAAAAAGCACCAATTGAAGAACACCGCAATAGTGTGTTTTACTAGCGGTTGGTTAAGTAACTAAAATTCCCAAAAGTGAGAAAAAACATCCTAACAGATACAGCTGATCTGTATAATGAAAATCATGTTTACCTTCCATGTTTACCTCTTGTTTGTTTGGATTGATTCGTTAAATGATTTCAGCTGTGATGAAAGAAGAATAATTTGTTCTGGATTACTTTAATAGAGTTGATTTACAGAGCAATACGAAAGTTCTAATATGACGATCTGCTTTTTCATATTTAAGGTAACGTCAGAAAGCAATAGGTATTCGTCTATTATTTGATTTGATCAAATAATAAACGAACAAAACACCACATGGAAGTGAAGAAGTTCACTGACTAAATCAGTCGACCCTTCAAACAAAAATAAAAAAAATCTTTTATCCAAGTATAAATATATAAAACCTTTTCAAATCTAATATGCTGGCAGATAATAACAGCAAAGTATTTTATCATTACAGTAACTTACTGTTGTGTTATGAACAGTTAAAAACTAATCGTTTGAATTAAAGGAAGATTTTTTTTAATGTAAGCTATTGGGTACATTCCATCAGTTAGGTAGGTGATAATATTTTTAAAAAAATGCCCGCATGGAATTAGTAAAAATTATGTTTATTACTGTAAAATTGGAGAAATGTGAAACTTTCAACAAGCGTTAACCAAAAATCAACAGTAACAATCTACAGAATAACGGGCGCTTTTTGGGGATTCTAACGAACGAGCTAAATTAATTTAACTATAAATCAGTGCGAGAATAAATTTTTACTTATTAGGTAACTAGTTAGGTTTCGAAAGTTTTTCCTAATTTCCAGAGTTTTTGTTTGTTTGTTTTTGTTATGAAAATGTCCAAGCTCCTAGATCCCTTGCATTAAAAATATAATAATAATTTATCATATACATATGTACATATATACATTGTATACATATGTATACAAAATGTTTAAATGCATGTGCAATACTTAATTCATTTTGTATCACATACATATACATTCAATTGTATGTTGTACGGCTGCAGCAACAAAAGAAAAATAAACAGAAAAAAGGAGGATATAGAGAGAAGTTGATATATAACACTCAGGATAAAAGGATTTTCAGCTCCATAAAAGGAAAACAATGTGTGGACTGCAAAGATTGATAGCATTTAAGATCAAATTATCGTGATCAATTGCATTATTTTTGATAAGCATTAAGACTGGTTCGATACGATCACCACAATATCAAACAGTTCTACAAAATAAAACTTCTTTTCGCACCTTTGGGAAATTTCGCCTGATTCCTACGTTATTCGGTGTGCTGAGTCTAAATGCGAAGCCAGAAAAATTCCATCAGGCACCATTTTTTGAAGGTTTTTTACTTCGAAACAGAAAAATTTTAAAATCATATATTTATTTATATTTGTTGTGAAATATATTTATTTGTAATTCATTTGAGTTTTTTAAAGCTTAATTGAATTTGAAACAAAAGATAAATGTTTCTTATCAGTGTGTACTTTTTCTCCTTTTATATGCTTCTGAAGCTGTCTCCCGCAGTGTTCAACAATAATCCGTCTTCTTATTCCATTTACCACTAGACCTTTTCTCCATTCCATCTGTATCCTGACGGAAGCGTTCCCCGTGTTCATCTGAAGATAATCAAAGAATAAAATACGAATGGGAGTGCATAAAATGAATTTCTATCGGCAAATTGCAACCAATATGACGAAAGCAATTCTTTAACAATCGTTTTGTAGTTTCTTGAGTTATTGTTGCCCAAAAAACTGTGACACGCGTTTTCAAAAGCAGTCCAGGCCTTTTTTCCATTTTCTTCAAACATTCTTTGAAGGTAGAATCCTTGAAATGGGTTCGGATTTGTGTCCCGACAAAAATCCCCTCTTAGTCTTAGCATCGCTCAATTTATTAAACTTTTGTTTCAAGAACAAGAAGCCTTCTCTTTCCTTGTCCATTGCCTCAACAAAGTTTTTCATAAAGCCTAACTGTATATGAACGGGCGGATGTAGGACTTTATTTTTTTCTGCCAAAGAGGGACTGACAGTGTCCTCCATCCTCTCGATTAGTAAGGTGATTTAGTTTTGTGAACAAATTGAATACATCGCTGCAAAATAAAAGATTGTCTTTCATTGAGAAAAAGTGCAGTACGTCTAACTCTCGTTTTCTATAGAAAGATATCCTCACACAATCTTTTAAGAGATTCCATTGTTGTAGTCTGGACCCCAGCAATTGAGCTTTGTATTTTGAGAGATTTAAATCACGAACAGGATCATTCAATCGACGCTGATTGATGAGCTCTGGCTGAGTTTCGGCTGGGCTAAAATCGTCTATTTTGTAAAAGTTTGCATTTGTTGGCTGCTTCCAGATTGCGGCGAGATATCTTCAGAATAGGCTATTCTTCTCCTCCGAACTAAGGGAATAAGTCTGGGGTTTAATTGATATGGGCATAGATGCATCATCGGGAACAAGTCTCGTGGCAGAGGGAATGTTTGGATATACTATTTTCTTCTCACTTTTGGGTGTAGTGAAACCTTTGATTACGGTCATACAAAAATAAGAATCATTTGCATGATTTGTAGTCTCTCGACATTTCATGGGCACAATATCACATATTTAAACTGGCTGCAACCTTTTCGACTAATTTCAATTTTATTGAAAAAGTTGATATTTCTGAAAACAATAAATTTGGTACGCTTTATTTCATTTTTAAAACCATTTATATCAATTTTTATTTAATTAAACATCCGAAACTGTGCAGAAATTATTTTGTAAACAATAATACAATCGATTTTCGAATTCCGTTCGGACATTTTCAAGCGTTTCACTTCTTATGGCCCTACATTCCCTTTGTCGAAGGTTTGCAACTGTAGTCGGTTGCGTTTTATAAATAATAGATTTTAATAATAGTGGATTTTAATAATAATAAGGGGAGGAATTCAACGGACTTAAATCGGGAGATCGCGCAGGCTATTTTCTTGGACCTCTTCTTCCAATCCACCGCTCAGGAAACCTGCTATTTAAAAACTGGCAAACTGGCAAGAGCGAAATGATTAAAGATTTCATTCAAATTCGAATTTCCATCAATATCTACATCCACTACTACAATATCTACTATTTCATTTCTTGGATAACAAAGGGGTTCAATGATGATTTCTAACATCTCCAAGTATGTATTGCCATTGAGATTTTCATTTTATATGGGCGACATTTGTTTAATTTCTGGACTTTGTCTACGGTCTCGTGTGGTAACCCAGCCTGGCGAAGAGATAATAATAGTTTTGGGTTCATTGCAAAATGGCCCATTACCTCAAGCTGAGTGGTTCCATTTACAACTTTTTCCACTGTTCTTTTTTATTGGCCACTGATTGGCCACTTCCCGTTTCTTCCAATCTAGATACCGTAATTGTCCGACGTAAGTGTGATTGACATCTGCCGAAATTTTGTTTTGAATAAACTGTTAATAGTGTTCAAGTTACTAGTTGTTACTAATTATAATGCCCATTTGATATAAATTGATTAATACCCATATCCAAATGGATAATGGGTATTTAAAGACACTAGCCTTAGTATTGATTCTACTATATGGTACGGACGTTTTAAAACCACTCTTTGGGTGAAAAATTAACACTGGTTAGTGATCAATGATCACTAGGAGAAAAAAGAATAAAGAAATAAAAAACAAATAATGTTCAGTTGTATTTTATTATTACAGTTGCGTTATAAAAAAGGAA
>JAWQRJ010002919.1:0-12775 GCA_033557515.1 Diorygopyx duplodentatus | reverse complement strand
CAATCGTCATTATTCATCAGTGGCTCTTACCCATAAAAGTTTGTCGTATAGGTTGCGTTACACCCTGTATAGTCGTTTTAAACAGTTTCCATACTTCTTCTATATTCATTGTTGCGATGTTTGTTTCATTTTGCTTTAATCTGTTTGTATATTTCTCTTCGTACACTTCTTGCATCTCCTCTGTCGTCAATTTATAAGTTCTGATCTTATAAGTGATCTACTCTCTTCTCTTCTGCATTAGTTATTCTTGTGGAGTCTATTCCACTCTTGACTTTTGCTACAAGTTGCAAGTGGTCACTTCCTATTTCTGAACCCCTCTTTACTCTTACGTCATTGATCATTCTTCTATTGTTTCTGCTGACCAGTATGTAGTCTATTATCGATCTTCTTTCTCTCTTGTGCTCTTGTCGTGTAAATTTATGTATTTCTTTGGGTTTGTAGAATGTATTTGTGGCTATTAAGTTATTCAGAATGCAGAAGTCTATCAATTTTGTTCCGTTGTTATTGTTCGTCCTTTCTCCGTGGTTTTCTATTGCATCCTTACTTGTTATGTCTTTTATACCCACTCTTCCGTTAAAGTCTCCGGCCAGGAAAATTTTTCCTGTACTGTTCTCTGTAACCTCCACTAAGTTCTGCCAAAACCTTTGGCAGAACCTTTGGTATCGTCTTCATTTGGTCCATATATTGCTAGGATTGTCATTTCTTCTACATTTCTATCCTTTAGATGTACCGTTAGTATTCTTTCTGACCATCCTTTCCATTGTTGTGTGGCCTTTCTTAAATCTTTATGTACTTATGCAGGCCACTCCCGCCACTGCTCTTTTAATTGATGGTACTCCACTGTAGATCAATATATGTCCTCGCTCAACCTCCATCATGCCTTGCCCTTTATTGTTGTCTCCGACAAGGTTAGTGTACTCAATTTCGCTTTGTTCAATTCCAAGCTGAGTTCAGTTTCTTTCCCTTTCAGTCCTCTAACATTCCAGGCTCCCAAGCGCCATATGTTTGTTTGTTTTAATTCCTTGTTGCCGTCCATATTTTTTGTCAGTGTCGTCTTCGCTAAGCCTCTCGTATCTCTCCCTATTAGTTTTTTCCTCTTCCTGCCCTTGTAATTTATCTCAGTTGCCTGTCCAATTCGTCCCCATCTGGAAATCTTTCCAGCATTGTCCTCTTTTGTGTTCGTTGACTCAAAACTCCCTTTCCACTCCCGTTTCTGTATAATTCCTCGTTGCTTCATATGTTTCGTTGTTTACTATAAGTTTGTCGTATTTAATATGCGCACTTTGACCCTCCTCTGTTGCCTCTTTGAGTTTAGGTATTAGTCGTTTTCTGTCATCCTGTACGGCTTTCGGGTAGTCTTCGTCAATCCAAATCTCAATGCCTTTGAGTTGCTTCGCGTTTTTTAGTATCTATTCTCATACTCTCTTTGGTTAGCTTCAGCACTATAGGTCTTTTCTTTTGTACTCTGTATTTACTGATTCTTGTCATTGCATCTATATCAGTCTTAATATTGATGTTTATTCCTGTTGTTTGGATCACCTTCTGGACTTTGATCTCCATTCCCACCTCCTCTTCATCTTCTCCGTTGTCAACTCCTTTTATGATCAGGTTTTTCTTTCTGCTTTCTCTTTCCATTCTTGCTAACCTCACCTCCTGTTCCGCTAGGTTTCAACTCAGAGCCTCGTTTTCCTTTTTTAACTCTACGAGCTGCTCGTTTATGCCATCTATTTTCTTATTTAGCAGTTTCAAATCTCTACTCATCTCTCACTCATGTTTCTAGATACCATTAGGTAAGTGTGTCTAGACTCTCGTCCTCCTAGATGTTTTGCAAATTTCGTTGATACACCCACTACATCCACTACATTCACCCACTACAGGGCGCGGGTAGTGGGTGAAACTGCTGACACTTGTACTTGTACTCGACAGGTTTGGTTGTCTCTGTTGCAGGCCTAGCCCCCGTGCTGCCCTACTCGCCGCCTCGGCAGCTCGGAACGAGTAGTGCGGCTTCGTTGCACCGATTTCGTATTAGTATAATAATTTCTGAACCTGTCACAGAACCCCCTACACTCTAACATCGGTTGATTGACTTAATAGCTCGCAAATTTCCGATTTTCAAAGTAGATTGCAGAGCAAAAATCAATCGATGCGCACAGTCAAGTTGTAACCTTGGAACCGGGAATTTAAAGAATGATTACAATATGTGGACTGAGTGGGTGACGGGCAATTCGTATGATCCATTTCTGTTAGCAAAGGCTAGGAGTAGGACAAATGATTGTCAGAATATGAAGAACGAGAGGTTGAAGGAAGATTTAAAATATTTATTGCTACAGGCTGAGAGAATATATAGTTGTATAATGTCCTACTAATCCGGATCTGAATATTACAACTATAAAAGAACTTTTAGTGTAGTTCTTCTAGCTTTAGTCGATAGCAATTTACGTTTCATTTTTGCTGACATTATAAGTCAGGGGGAAATTAGTGATGGTGGTGTGTTTAGAAATAGTTTATTATGGCAAAAGATTTGCTCAAATCACCTCAATTTACCAATTCCATGTCCCCTTCTGGGATCAAACACAGATATTCCTTATGTTTTTGTTGGCGACGGGGCTTTCGCACTTAGCACTCACGTAATGAAACCATATCCAGGTAACCACGAAATTGGTTCGCCAAAACGCATATTTAATCAAACATTGTCATCATCGCGTGTGGTAGTAGAAAATGTTTTTGGGATATTGGTTTCAAAAGTTAGGGTTTTTAGAAAACCTATTGCATTAGACGCAGATAAAGTAACACTTATAACTATGACGTGCGTGTTACTGCACAATTACCTCACAAGACGTGAAACTTCGGCACAAATTTATACCCCGTCAGGCACAACTGATATCTATAATGACAATGGAATTTTAATTTGGCCCGGTTCCTGGAGGCAAGATGTGGAAAATACGTGTGCCATCCAATCTTCAAAACATGTACCACACAGAGCAACGTTACATGCAACCCAAATAAGAGAGGAGTTTACATCATACTTTTGTAAGAATATTTAAGTTTTTTTTAATAAAATAAGTAAGGATGTTATTAATGCGTTTTATTGTACTTACCTCTGCATTTTCTGAGTTAATGGTTTTATACAGGGTATAACGCAACCTATACGACAAACTTTCAGGGATAATAGTCCATGGCAAGGACTTACGATTAATCGAAAGAAATTTTAATAAAAGTACTATTAAGATAAGGGAGATATGATTTTTTGAAATTTCGTCCAAAACCGTTTGAGAACTGTTTGTTGACTGTTGACTCAGTTGTCACATGGTTGTCACTCAGTGATTTCCGAAAAACTTGTTGTCTTAGGTGAGTCTGTGACTCATGATAAATACGTCGAGCTGGTCTGTGCGTTGAAATGGATGATGGAACATTGTTGTGACGCCAGCGGTTCTCAAACATTTCTTCAAGTTGCTTGTAAGCATAATTTTTCGAATTTTACATTTTTTTTGCACCAATCGTCATTATTCATCAGTGGCTCTTACCCATAAAAGTTTGTCGTATAGGTTGCGTTACACCCTGTATAATTCTAAAATATTGATGTTACAGAAAACTGTCTGTTTGAAACAAATAAAATTATTTCACATTTGTTGAAATTAACAAAGAGAAAATGAACACTACAATATAGCAGAAACATAAAGCTTGAGCGGAGACAGCCCTTAATACGAGAATCTTAGTACGTTTCTGCGATCGCACTGCAGTGCAGTTTACCAGTTCGGAAGCAGTCAGTCGTTTGTCATTGTTGTCACTATTTGGTATAGCCTCACTCTCGTAACTTGCAATGTGAGGAACAACATCTGGGGTCTCTTGCAACAGCAGTACATAGCTGCTTTCGTTTCATATTTCAACTGGATGAAATTCAATTCTGCTGGAAAATTTTGCACCTCTCGTGTCTAAATAGATGCTTCTTATTTCTCTTTAACGTAGCAGATGATTAATGTGCATCTTTAGCGTACATCTGCGATGTACTAAATGGTTTAACCTTCCACACATTTTAGTCATTGTTCCAAATGCGCAAATATTTATCTTTTCTCTCTAACAATTAACGTAGGAAAAATTAATACAAGAGCTGGAACTTTAATAGTGGCAACGACATGTATAAACGACACAGACGAGCTACAGGGGTGAAAGTTTTATAACCCTTCAATGTAGTTAATTAGGGTTAATTAAAGTTAATTACTTTGGCAGCGCCTAATCTGTTGATCCGTCGAATGGAGCAGTTTACAGCATGCAGAATCTCTGGAATGGTACGGAAGGGAATGCCACGGAGCGATTATTTCATCTTAGGTATTAGATCAAAGTCACAGGGACCTAAGTCCGGTGAATATGGTGGATGGTAGAGCACTTCCCAGCCCCAGCGAACAAGCACCACAGCCACAGCTTGCGCTACATACGCCCGAGCATTGTCATGCAAGATGATGGGTGGGTTCATACGACTTCGCCCATGTCCCATTCAGCGTAATGATGCGGCGTAGGAAAGTATCCTTCAGGCTTATAGTGCCCTAAATGGACGCGCGTATCGTTGTCCTTTCTGCATTTCCGTCAGCTGGTGCGGAACCCAACGTGACGTAATTTTTCTCATCCCCAAGTGTTGTCTGAGAATATGGAGGGGACATCGTATGCCAATCCTGTCTGGACGGCTAACTCACGAATCATTTGGTTCCGATCCACCTCAAGTAACGCAGGCACAGTTTGCGCTTTTTCTTGACTTACGGATGGACGACTCGGCGACTACCCGGCCGCGGCATGTGTCGTACTTTGAGAAATGTCTCCTGAAGACCTTGACTATACTGGCGTGCTCTACGCCCTCTGGCACATTCGATTTGTAGCCACCACCGCTGCTCCTGCCTCGAAAACATCGTGTCGCCAATACGACAGACAGCTAACTAACATGCTGTGAGAACACAGCTGTGTTCGTCTTGTCACTGCGCAGGCGTATGGTGTTGATGAGGACAGCGCATGCGCTCTGGGGTAAGGTTGGTATGTGGCTTACATGTGGTGTAAGCGGCATCCCTGGGTTCCGTTGTGTGGCGTCTCTACAGAAACGTTGCCACTATTAAAGTTTCAGCCCCCGTACATCATATCCTTCATGGGATACATAGTACACTCTTCTCTTGTATTTTTCTTTTTAATTTTTACTTAATAGTATTTATTTAGTATTATAATATTATTATATATTTAATATAATATTTATTAGTATTTACTTATAATTTTCGTCGATCTGATAAACTAGAACAGGACTTTCGAAGTTTTTACGGACTGGTGTCCAATTTTCAAATTAATAACCACTGCTTAGTAGTTCAAATCATAGAATAACTACATTATATTTAAACAAATGACTAAATACTTCAAGGTTTATAGCACAGCTTTGTAAAATATAGATTAATTGTACACAACTGTACATTTTGCAATCCTGAATCACTAAAACCTAAGTGAACGGTTTTTTTATTTTGGTCTGTTTTTGATCTTTTGATATGATAAAAGTTTAGCCCCCAATTCTTACTAATTTACCCGCTAGGGGGTACTATGCGCATTCCCAATACTCTTATATGACGCACTACCATCCATACACATTATGCACCCTTGGCCTCATATTAGTGACGTTGGTGGAACACTCATTCATCAACATTCAAATATTCAATGCTTGTAGAAGTGTGGTTTACAATATTAATTTGGTACCTTGATTCCATAATTCGATTCCTCATAGATGATTGATATGTAGCTCCAGCCCATTTTCCGTACAATATCCACCATTGCTTTCACTTGGTAGCGATCTGATGGAATTGTTCGAGTGAAAAATTCAAAACGTTGCTTATTACTCAGCTCTGGACTGGTTGAGAAAAATGACACCTGAAAAGAAAAGAGTGTAATTAATTCACCATTGCCCTAATAATCATCTATCATGTCTCGGAGCTTGAACTTTCAGTGTTCGTCTCAGTTTACATATATTACAAATGTACGTAAATAATTACATTTTATTTATGAAAAATAAACTTTAAATTTTTGGTTCGCCGAGCCTTTCTGAGTTTTCTAAGACATATTATTATTTTTTAATCTCTAGAGTTAACTTTACAGCTAACAGCATTTGTTGATTTCCTTTTAAGGCTAGTACAATGAAAGTTAGAATAAGTTTGTGAGAAGTTAAGTCAATTTTTCTCGTCGATGTCCATAAATCCTCTATCTTTCAATAAAGAGATTTAGGCATAAATACGTATACAGATTTATATAATAAATAATACGGCACACTATTTCTACTTTCATTTGAAATTTTGTTCATCTTATGTTAACCACTGCTTAAACTCTTGTTCTGACTTATAGAATGCAACGTTTTATATTCGATTTCGTTATAATATATTTCATAGCGCAAGTGCTTGGTAGGCCGAGTTATCGGTTGGTTTACCTCAAAGTTTCACTTGAACTACCAGTATTAATAAACCAACAGGGGGCCAACAGTAATAATAATGCAAACAGATATATATTTTTTGTTATTTCTATAAATTCTCATTAAAACGGGGTATCAAAACACAATACTTTTTGTCTTTGAAACGAATTTATTATCTGTCTGGTATAGATTGCAGATAATTATGTTATGAACATCATAAATATCCTGGTGACGCCCACAGGAACGATTTCTGTAGATGGTAAAGCGTTTACTTCCAAGGTCAAAGGAAAACCCATGGTAAAAACTTTGGCATACCGTACATCCGGGACATAATTAACCCTCGTGTACACAACGAATAGAATTAAAAGTACTGTCAACGTCATGTTTGAATATAAAAAATTGAAACATTTCTATATAGTGCTTGTATATGTATAGTGCTAAAGGCAAATTGATCATATCGTTCGGTTATAAAAATCTTACTCACATAAATTTGCGAGGTATAACATTACACAATCTTGCACTTTATCTCTTGTTACGCGGAATTTAATATAGGTATATCTGACTGTTGTGCAGTCTGATTAGGTTAGATGCGGACAACGTTACAATTATGTTACTGGTTTCCGTCGCTATTCGTTGAGATGTCCACTGCAGTTAGTCTTATAATCCATCAATGCTTTGTTCTCTGGTTTCCGTCGCAATTCGTTGCGTTTCCCGTTGCCATAAGTCTTCTAATCTATACATTGTTCGCCGGTTTCCATCGCTATTCGTTGGGTTAGTCGTTGCCTTAAGTCAACGTAATATCTTCATAACGGCGCATATTTTCTGCTGGCTGAAGGTAATGAATATTTGTTTCATCTGCTAACCATTTATTTCTAGACGAAGTTTTTAAATTGATTTCTAGACACCCAGCACGTTCAGGCGATAAGCCCTGTAGCTTTGTGAACACTGTTTGTCAACTTACAACAAAAATTGGGACAAAAACGCCTTATACATCCGTTCCACAGTCAACACAGTGCAGATGGGTGGGAATTAATTTAGATATTGTAACAAAAACTGCAAAAATTGAAGACGAGTGCCAAAAATTGTAAGACAAATGTTGGGATATTCTAAATTATGTGTATTTTTAAACAGAAAGATTCAAATTCATTCAATGCATTTGGTCAATCCGCTGCTCCCAACTGTGCGGTTACTTTGAGTTGAGGCACCCTCGTTTGCGATTGTTTCGGTCACATTAAATGTCAAAAATTACCGATTTTCAAACGCTCAAAACTGATATAGAATGATTTTTTAAAAGTTAAGATCTATCTCAACAGATTTCTGACACCGGAATCTCCAAATCCTGCAAATATCACCCGCGCTAATGCGTCCGTTCCCGACACGATGCCGACAAATAAATAAATAAAATTAAGTTGAGGATGATATGAAGCAGGCATACGTAACCAATTGGAAGGATAAGATGAATTTATTGTGTATAAAGCACTGCCGCATATACAATATACAGACTTTTTAGCCACATATCTTAATTGGAAGTTAGAAAATTAGAAAATCGGCCTAATAGATACAATTGATTGGTTTGAAGTGAAATATCTTAGAAGAACGCCTTCATACAGACAGCAATAGAATGATGATAACACAGCTTAAAAATTGAGATTATTAGAGTAGAGAACAGAATTGCTTCAAATGAATATTAGTTCTGTAACAGTTTTTGAATGGCCAGTTCCAGTAAAGCCACATTGCCACAACACAGCTGTTCTATGTGTAAATGTTGTCTTAACACCTGTTTTGCATTTCGCTAGTGATTAAATTGAAGGTTAAATAGATAACAAACAATGAATATGTTTCTGGCCAGTGCATCCATCCAATGAAAAATCAGTGTTGAAATAAGTTTCTTCAAGTCGTTATATGTTACTTCAATTTGGCTGTTAATAATTTGAATCTCAGGACTAATAATTAAAAAAATAAATAAATTAACAATATATTTGAAGGCTCAATGAAAGATGCAATATAGCTAATATGATGTTCGTTATTTATTGTTGAATTTTGGTAACAGAAGCATAGTGTAGTACTAAAGTTTTAGTGTAACCTTTTTGATATTTAAAAATTACTAAAAGTGAAAAATACAACTAACAACTAATAACAACTAAACCACCTTCAGGGAACACACTAAAAAGTGAATGAAGATCAACTCTGTTTTTTTTTAATGGAAATCTCTATTCTATTTTCAGCTATCTGCATTGTTTTCAAAGGATAACTGTGATAACTATCAGTGATATAAAATAGTTTAATTTCCCAAAAGCTCTTTCAATAAGGTAATCGTACAATATCCTATTAACTGGCGACAAAAAAATAAATGTATGATTCGTATTCTATGTCGTGTGCGTTAAGAATATTTTGTCAGATGCCCAAAATTCTAAATAACAATACATCACATTCAAGAAATTGCAAAAATTTGAATTTTCATATCGACATATCGATATCGACATTGCGGCTTTGGATTTTTTTATGAAACCGTAATCACGAATTTTAATAACTAAAAATTTTATCTTTTTAATACCAGATGAATTCCAACGAGACATATTCGATTAGTTATCATAGTTATTCAAATCAGGTAAAGCATTTCCAGAAGAAACAAGGAATTCGAATCAGATTAATCTCAAACCCTTTTGCTAATTTAAAATTAATAACGTCTTCATCATAGGTTGGATGTAAAGAATTATTAAAAAGACAGTAGATAATCAAAAATTATCTGAATGCGATTGCAAATAACAGTAAAGGTAAACAAGTCGTCCATTTCTACTTTGTCTAGGGGTTCGAGTATCCCTGATTAGTTTGCAAAATGTGTCATAGCCAGTATATTCAATAATGTTCAGGGAATAACAATAAATTTTGTTATACCATAATGTAACATTAAGTGGAGATAAAAGTTGCCTTTCCAGATGGCGCAGACATGTAACGCGATCATAAAAAGTAGCTGCTGGGACGACGGCAAAATATCGTTACAGAGAAACATGCCTGGCATCTTTCCCATAACAGCAATTATAGTGTTTACAACTTTGTGCAGGCTGTGCCCTTTGGTCACGTCACGTCAATAATTTTTGGTATGAACCATAATAATAAAAGCTAACGGTGCTAATATTTCGCAGGCCCTAAATGAAATACTGAAAAATTGAACTATCTATCGATCGTCAATTCATTAACCATCAATTTGAAATTTATCGCGGAAGTGCAAATTTATGGGACAATCCTTCCACGTTAGTTTATAAATCAATAACCTACTATAGCGGCTATAAATCACAAACTTTATAACTTATCAAATAGGATTATCTTCTATGGATAATATTTCTATGGAAGCAGTACAAACGTCGTTATAGATTTCATAATGTGCAGAAAATAGTTTATCGAAACCGTTACATCCAATATTCTTCTCTTCATTAAATTTCCATCTAAAAATAACCAATTTAGAACGAGAAGCTAAACAGATGTACATTTCTCTGCGATGCTCCTATTACATCGCTAGAAGTTTCCGTAATACAAAAGTACTGTATTGCGGAAACTAGGGCGAAATTAGTTTAAACCTGTAGAGAACGTTTCAGCTTTTACCGATTTTAATTGGAAAATGTAAACGAGTTGAATGTCATCATGCAGCAACCGGTGCCTAGTCACTTTGAGGTGATCCTCCACCATCTATTGTTCAGATAGACTTCGCTGCTTGCGACTGTTTGCTCGAAGGTATGAAATATTCATGGAACTCTAATTGATTCGTTCGCCAGCGTTTCTTTGAGTTTGTTTTTCCTTGCGAACTGTGCCAGTGTTACCTGATTGTTTTTTTCTGCCTCGGAGACGTGTACTGAAATTTTTCGCGTTCACTTTGTGAGTGTCCTATTTACTTGACACGTGACCTGACTTCCTATAGCAGTCAAGAGCTGACAGGTCCTAATTGTAAGTGAAGTTTAGAAATTAATATCTAATGGAATATACTAATAATATCTAACGCAATACACGGCTTTTAAAAATTGGTAATTGACCAAATCCTGTGTGAAATTGAAATCGAAAATATGCATGCTGTATGTGTGACATTGCAGGAATAATAATCGCCACCCCGTCAATTAATATGTAGAAAATACGTATATTTCAATCGATAATAAAACAAATTGCTGATCGTTTTGGTTAATTTGCGCAGCTGTCACCAATTAGCGATAATTTACAACAACCTGTGCGCTTTTTAACCGATGGTAAAAATAACGATCTGTATATGGCATACATATATCTGATCGGTATAAATCGTCCATATGTAATTAAAACGTATGGACAGCTCGTATTTTAACGTAAACATTTATAAGCGGCACATGATATATTTTATATTTCTATATAACATGTACATTAACGTAAATGCTCATAACGCTATGATTCGATAACGAAAATTTGTTATTCTCTTATTAATAAAAAACGTAAATATATCTTTATTAATTTTAAAATTATTTTTTTGACAATTGTGGTGGCCGTTTGGTTTTTTAGTCCGCTAAAAAGTTTTGATAGTGAGCCCTTTTGATGGAAAAAAAGTCCAAGCATGAAATGTCAAGTTGGCCGGAACCTCTTTGTTAGTGAGCTGTGTTTATATAAGAATACAAAAAAAAATTAAAAAAATATTTTTTTAATAATAAGTTGATTTTTTTAATAAGAAGTTGAAAAGTTGTCTCAACCTAAACTAACAAGGTTACAAAACAATTGGTAAAAAATTAAAAAAGGAGAAGTCGGGGGCCAGTTGGTGACAACAAGAAAGTATTAAAATTCCATTGTCGGTGTTCAAATTTCCCTACCATGAAATGATTTATATCAAAATATGTTAGCTTCAATCCTAAAAATGCCGAAGTATTGCTGAATATCCATATTTTGTCAAATATTATTTTATTTTAATTAAAATTCTTTTGTTTTCTCATCTAGTTACTACCCAAAAAATTATTGATTATCTACATTTCTCCTCGGCCATAAATTAGGCACATCAATAATGGAAAATCTTACCGAATGCATCAAATGATCTGAAAACAATTTAAATTGAATATATTATGTGTCATTAGAACCAACGACGCGTGCGAACGACCGTTATGGGCGAAACCTATATTTATGTTCCACGGCGCGTTTTAATAATGGTTCTTTCCGCCCAGGTACCTGCAGGAGAGTTATGGCTGAACGACTATCGCAAAAAATAATTTAAAATCGATTCCACTCGGGCAATGTTTTTTCGAACATCTGCTGCTGTTGTTTTAATTACGCTTTACGTACCCATTGGCCACTTTTCGTTCGATAAAAACGTCCGCATTACAAACAACACTGACATCCTGCAAAATTAATTTCCTTTCGTTTTAGATTTACGGTACTAACGATAATTACTTTCAGCAATTTTTCGGTAAACATAGTCTGTTCATATTGCTATTTTTACTAGTTATATTCAATTTTGTCTTTTGTGTTCTGTGAAATAATTCAGCACAATTGATTTATACACAATAAATATCCTATTATATGAACATAATTTATTTTATTCTTAGAACAGTGAAAATATGTTCTAACAACATACTCCTTTTGACTACATTTTTATTTAATCAAATATTATCACTTAAAATATAAAATTACGTAAAGTTAAATTATGCATTATAATTAAATTAAACAAAGATATATATATATATATATATATATATATATATATATATATATGTATATACAGTGTGTTTGTAATTTCAGGGCCAACCTTATATCTTCGTTAATATTCAAGATAGAATAAAAAACTTTATATAAAAATTGAATTATTTTAAAATTACAATTTGGTGGAAAACTTAAAAATATTTTACTGCAGTTTCCCGCTAGAGGGCGATAGTCAACTTTTTTTTCTTAAATGGAATTACATATTTTTTATGCATCTATCTAATACAGGATTTTTTTCTCTTTTCGAATATCTAAAAATATCATTACATTAAATAATGTCATTTGTGAGATATATCACTTTTAAGAATCTTATTTATTCAACGGGATTAATTAACACAATACTAAGTAGGCTTTGTTTGTTTGACAGATAGTTTGTTTTGTTGGTTTTTTGAGGACTTTTGCCAAACTGAAAGCTAATCTACGCAAGACGGGCACTTTTAATTGCCGCCTTCGGGAAAGAAATTTAAGAGATATTTCAGAAAACGATGAAATTCTAATTTTGGGATACTTCAGAACATATCCACGTAATTCGATACTAGAAGCTGCAGTGGTCTTAGGACTTAAAAATTACAAAATATTTAACGTTTTGAAAAAACATAAAATGAAACAATACAAATTTAAATTAGTGCAAGGTTTAAACGAAGGAGATCATGAAAG
>JAWQRJ010002918.1:0-12776 GCA_033557515.1 Diorygopyx duplodentatus | reverse complement strand
ATGTTCGACAAATTGTTGAGAATAGACCAAGAATTTCTTTACTCGTTCTTGGACAACAGGTCAATCTGTCTCATTTCACTCGTCATCAGATCCTAAAAAAAGATTTACATTTATACCCATATCGTTTGACCTCTGTTCAGCAGATTTTACCAACCGATTATGAGAAAAGAGAAGAATTTGGTAGTTGGTTTCTCGCCAACATGGACGATGATGTTTTAAATCGAACTTTCTTTTCGGATGAAGCCTGGTTCCATCTCTCAGCTTATGTAAACTCCCAGAATATGAGAATGTGGAGCGCTGAAAATCCGCACTTTTTCGTCGAAACACCTATTCATCTACAAAAAGTAGGCTTTGGATTGGTTTAAGTCGACGACGCTGGTCCAATTTTTTTCAACGGTAGGTACACTTACAGCACAAAGATATCGAGAAGGAATTCTCAATGCATTCATCGACCAAATGCATGATGACGAGCTGCATTTCGGTTATTTGCTGCAGGATGGGGCTACAGCTCACACAACTTAGGCCACAATCCAGTATTTACAAGAGTTTTATGACCATCGATTAATTATCCGAAATACAGCAAACCCATGGCCTTCGAGATCTTGCGACCTAACCCCACTTGATTTTTTTTTATGGCCTCATCTTAAAAACAGTATTTTCAAAACTCCCATTAATAATTTGCAAGAGCTTACGGAACGAATCTCTACCAAATGTGAAGAAACAAACAATTTTCCAGAACTGTTGCAACATGTGATTGACGGGGTTAAGCGAAGAACTCAACTGTGCGTTCAGGAAGGTGGCCGTAATTTCCAGCACTTATTATGAATTATTTAACCGCTGTTCAATGATCATCGTAAATTAAACAACTAAATATTCTCATTATAAAAGTTGCCTTTATTCTTTGTAAGTTAGGTTTTATTTCTGACATTCACAAGCGACAGCAAATTCCAAAAAAAATTGCAAATTGCGAGACAGACGTTTGAATTTCAGCTCCAACTGCAAATGGATATTTATTATTCCACACATTATTTAATTAAGACATGTTACGAAATCATCCACTACTTTTGCAAATTTTATAGAAAACCCAATCATCCACTTTTGAGATATCAGTCAGACCATATTCCACCTGCTCCCACAGCGTCACAAAAGTCATATTCGGAGCTGTAATCAGTCATTTCAAAATCATACTCAGACGTTCCACTCTCCAGAACTTGGTGTTTTCTTTTGTTTTTCTCCAAAATGTTAGATAATTGGCGTAACTGCTATATAATCATATGCATATTCGACCGACGAAAACTCTGTTTTATGTAGTACTAGCATTGGGCTTTCACGCAGTGAAAGCCGTTTCGAAATCTTTTACTTAGTTTTTGTTTTATGACAATCCAAATATGGTCAATTTTGAAAAATTTCTTGTATACCGTTCGCTTCGTAATTTTTTTCTGGCCTAATTGCTGGGAAGTCGCGGAAACTCACTTTTAGATGCGGAAAAGAATAAGCTTTCTCGTGGTGCAAGCGGATTTAATATATTCTTGATTTTAACAATGTTATCACGAAAACCTCTTATAGAGAAACAATGTATAATTTTTTTTGTGGCTATGAGTTTTATAAATAGATATCGTAACGCCGGTTGCAAATTTTCTCGTATTTTAATAGTTCAAAAGTCAAAATATACACAAGTGTGTTCATTTAGTATTTCGATCTGCCATTATAGTTTTGTCGTTACTCGTTGCAGCACCCTCTATTTTTTTGACACAAACTCATTTAAACAAACATGTGCAATTTATTTTTAAGGAGACGTCAAATTAAATGTTTATTACCATAATAATAAGTTTAATACCAAAATAAGTTTAATATTGTTTATTACTTATTTTAGTTAATTTTGCGTCAACTTCAAAAGAAAATTTTTAAAGTAAGCAATGTTTTGTTATTTTAAATTTTTTTTTATTTGAATATAATTTATAATATAAATGTATAAAAACAATTTATATTTAAATTGTCCACTGCAAACAAAATTTTATTTTTAGCGCATTTTTTGAGAGAGGCTAAGTTGTGGCGAACTGCTAACAAAAGTATTAAAATAATGGCGGACAATAGTTGCAACAGTTTAGAGATATTGTTACAAAAATTATGCATAGACAAACAATAAAAATGAAAACTTTTTAAACGAATTAATAGGAATTCCTAAAAAATATTTTTAAAAATATTAAAAAATAATTTAAAAGAACTTACCGAATCCAATACATTAATAAAGAATTATAGCAACTATAGAAAAACAACACAAAAAAATAAGGTGATCACAAAATGCACGTACAAACTTTGGGAAGTGATTCCTCTATATTTCATGTTATTAATGTAATTCATTAAGATATATCAAAATATCACCCCAGATTTTTTTTGACGAATGTAAATGTAGTAAATGCTGTCAAGTAAATGTTGCCATGGTGTTGTAACAAAATTGTAACTGAGAGTTGAAGAATTAAGTAAGAATTTGAATTTGATTGAATTATTATAGAGCTGGACGAGACAAGTCTATAATAATAGGTCTCAAGTCTCAAATAAGTCGCATAACGTGGTAAATAAATAAAATTGTAAGTAAAACATCGAACAAAACTATGGGGAGCTGGCGAGACCTATCGGTGGGCAAGCGAAACATAAATGTATTTTTTTTGTGTGCCGGCCTTCAAAAAAACCGTCTTAAGAAATAAAAAATGAGTTTTTGCTTATTATAGCTAGGTTGCTACAATAGGGGGCGTTCATGTGCTGGTCAAATGTTACTTTTGTATTTCACCACACAATGGCGCTACTTTTTATTATTATAAGTCCGAGCGGAGTTCGGAGTACCTGATACTAACCTATCAGTACCAGGTACTAATAGTTTAATACAGCACACGTTTTTCAGTCAGCTTCATCTGACTTCATCTCAAGGATTTCTTTAGGCTGTAGAAACGTTTCTGGTAGAATGTATAAGCGAGGTTGCGTTTGCTTCTTAAAAGTAGAACAGCGTCTGAATTTCATAATAAATTGGTTGCCTAAAGGAGAAAAATTTTAGGAATTGGCACTGCTTTGGTCTCTGGACATAGAAGGATGTCAAGCATTGGTGAAAACATGATTTTCCGAAGTAAATGAGCTCGAGGAACTGAAGTTGGTTTCATGTGTGAGAAATCGTGTGATACGACTTCCTTCAGCAGTTCTTCATTTTCATCGCAGCGATATTGTCCAGATAACAAAACCATTTCAACTATTCACAAAATGATTTCTAGACGAAGCTTGTATTAGGGTTCTAGAATTGGAAGAGCTTCATGAATTGGCACTAGTTTCATTTTGGAGAGTAGAAGTGCTTACGGGTTTGACAATAATTTGATTTTCTGAAGTAGGAATGCCGTAGGAAACCAAAGTAATAATATGAAAATCAGAAGTATTGGTGTTCGCAATTATACATATTTCAAGAGCTCGTGCGGCCTTAATTTCCAAAACTGAAAATATGCCAGGAACTGGTTTGGTTTCTGGAAATGAAAATACTTCAAATATAATTGATAAAGTTTTGGTGTCTAGAGGCAATGTCACTTACTTGGTTTCTGAACATATGTGGACTTCCTGAGCAGCAAAGGTGGCGGATATGGGGGAGTTTCAACTTCCGATAATAGTTTTAGAGATTCTTTCAGGCAATATAAATGCTACTTGTGGAATAGTACATACATATATGTTTAGGCTTGAAGCAGAAGGGCTTCAGAAATGGCAGTGATTAGATTTCTGCAACTGTAAATATTTCAAGGATTAGGATTTCACATGGAGTCCCAATAAAAAGTAGATTTTTCAACTTTAACTGCAACGGTGTACGATCAAAAGAGATGCGAACATTCTTCCAATATTGACTATCTGTGAGATTCTTGGCACTTATAATGTACACTTTGCAGTGTTGGCAGAACTACTTTAACTAGACGACAGTACTCTGCTCTGGTATTATCAAACTCTCCCACACGTCCTGGTTTAGGATCAATCACCGAGACTCCCAAATAGCCGAAAAGCTGATTTGTTATGGCATGTATATTATAGTATATGGAATGTACGTGGTATATACAAAGAATGTAGATTGAGAGAAGATTGCAAACCATAATTGAGAAGTTTGAGAAACTTTGAAAAAAACATTAACATCTGTAGAATGTAATTAACATATAAATTTACAAAGTAGCACACACAGATATAATTAACATTGTAACATTGCGCTTTTAGGTTACACAGAAAAGTTGAATTTTCGAATTACCGTCGCACTGACAAGTTATCGAGACGCGTGACCTTATGGACTTACCTTTGTAGTAAAAAAAGCTGTCGGCAGCGACTTGATCGTCAGTAACAGCTCCAGTTCCAACCTGATAAGAAGTAACAGCTCCAATTCCAACGTTACCAGCTGTATAAAGAATGAAAATAGTTATTTTCCCAAGAAGAACAGACGAAGCAGTAAGCATACCAAACGATCAGATTGTATGTCCTTATTTAACATGCACCGAGATACCGTTGTGCATCCTCGCTCCGTCCTTCTCTAGTGTGCATTGAGATACTGCCGTGCATTCTAGTTAAGCCCTTCTCTAGTATGCATTGAGATACTGCCTTGCATTCTAGTTCCGCCCTTTATTTAATTCCGCCCATTCATTTATCTCTATTCTAGTCCAGTTTGTATTATTCCCGACCGATGCACCATTCTAGAACTGTCCTTTTACTGTCGAGAGTAAACTCAATAAAATCTGGCGCCCGAGAACCGAAGAAGAAAATACCGTATTTTGTTCTAAATTATTAATAAATTATATATTTCAATAAGTAATTTAAAACCAAACCAGAGTTTGCGTCACAACATTAAAGGAAAAACACCTTAACAAAATTAAAAACCTAAACTAAAAACTAAAAACCTAAAGAAAGAATAACATTATAATTACAAAGTTAACACAGATTGGTAAAGCACCTCACAAACACAACCATTCCCGAAAACGTATTGTATTGCCTATATAAATCTTCAGGCAGTCTTAAGACCAAATTTTAATTTTCCTATTAAAAACCAACAAACAATCATAAAATCAATATGATAAAAAATATTGAACTCCATGCTAGTTACACATATAAAAAATAACATAAGAAAAGCTGCAGTTAAAAATTGAAAGCATATTTCTAACTATAAGGAAATCCAAAAAGAAAAAAATTAAAATATTTTATAGTAAAATTGAAACAGAAACCAAAATTTTTATTAAAGATAACCCAAATATTATCATTACGCGAGCTGACAAAGGACAAACAACTGTATTACTAAATCATGATGAACAAAACAATAAAGCAAATGAATATCTTAATGACACAATTAATGACATACACACATAAAACCATAGCCAGAAATCCTTCCACAATATTTCAACTTATACTCTTTGGAATTCCAGATACTGCACGATGTATAATAACACATCATTACAGCAGTAATTCGTTTATTTTCAGAGAGTGCAAAGGTTCGGTTCGTTTCTCTGTTACATAAGGTTTTGATAGTTTGAGAGGTTAAGGTTTGTCCAGTCGTTGTTAGATGGCGTTGATTTTTGTTTATTCGAAAATTGTTTATAATGAAGAGGTGTAAGTATGATAACTCTCCTCCGGTGGAAATCTCGAAGGAGCAACATTGAAAATGTATTAAAAACAATAAAATCTTCGAGAGTTGGTTGATTTAAAGTTTTCCTAAATATTTGAATTCAATTCTGCTTTAATTAGTCATTGGTTGCTTGAATAAAAAGGATTCTTTATATTTTATATTTGGTAGTATTTTATATAACCACACCCTCACTCGGAATTTTCAGTCAACATTATCGTCATCGCAAGCCGTATAGTATCTAGAGGTAAGCTTTTGTTTGTTCTGTGTTTAGGTTTAAGGTGGTACAAAGGAATTTTTGGGGTTTATGTGGGATTTCTTTATTTTAGACTATTTATTTCCACTTTTCTTTTATTATCACACGTTCTCTTTCCTGTCCTACCATATGTCATTCAGTGTACATCGGAAACTTGATCTGATTCCGGGAGGTTTGTCTTTGACTTCTTAAGGAATTGCAGAATGGTTGGAGCCCAAAAGTCGGAACGTCAACCCTTTGGTGTAGAAGAATATCTTCTCATGGAGAGAAAATATATTTTGGGGAGTCAGGTTTGGTGGTCGAGAAGGTTTTTTCCATGGCACTTTCTTATGGAAAGGCATCGGGTCGTCGACGGAGAAGGTGGATTTACCACATGAGCTATCCTTTTTTTTTGAGATGAGGGGAAATCCTTTATGGACACCAGCGGACCAGGTTCCGGTGATGGTCTGGGACTCAACCTTAGGCTCTACCCACTAAAACCCACAAAAATCCTCTGGCCTCCAGCTATACCCGGCACCGCTCTCACAATTCCTTGGACCCAGCCTTGTCTCTTCTGTTTTATGCACAACACTATACTACTCGACCCGCTCTCTCTTCTATCTCGTCCCTCTCTTTCCTCCCCATCACCCCCTCAACGAACCGCTCCGCCCCCACCCACCCTTCTGCGCGCTCCATCATCGCCTGACCCATCGATTCCACCTTACATCCTCCACGCAGTCTCCCATCTAAGTCCTCTCTATCCTATCTAAAAGCGGGACACTCGAAAAGCTTGTGTTCGGCAGTGTCCACCGCGGCCCTACAGTACACTCCCCTCTCCGCCTTCCTATCCGCCATAGATACTGCCCGAAGCATCCATGACCTAACATTGCTTGGGTCAGATGGTAGGTCATTGATTCCGAAGAAAGATTCCGCGTATAGTGGTCTGAGAGGAGAGGGAGCCGCACTCCTCTAAGCCAACTCCGCCATCTGCGGAATCAATCTTCTCGTCCAAGCTTCCTTTGCTGATGTCTCCCATCTGTCTTGCCACTCCTGCATCATCCTTCCTGTCCCCTCTTCCTTCGTGCCCTCCTCCCTCGCTCTCTCCAGAATCCTCAAATCGAACGGCAGTCTCCAGGCCAGCACTTGTAACGCCTCCGTGGACACGGTCCTATAAGCCCTGACCAGCCTTATGCAAATGGGCCTTCAGGATGTATTGTACTTCCTGCTAAGTGTCACCTCTCCCCAGGTGGGGGCCGCGTACAACGCGATAGAGTCACCCCCCCCCCCGCACAGCAGTCTCCTAATCATCTCCTCCGCCCCTCCTATTCTTGGCATCAGCCTACCCAAGACCTGCGCCACCTCTCCCGATTGCCTGGTGATTATTCCTACGTGGCCTTTGAAGGTGAGCCTCCTATCAAAGACCACGCCCAGGTACTTAACCCATTCTTCCGTTGAGACCTTGACCCCGTCCAACACAAACTTCATGCGCCTGCACCTCTTCCTGCCGACGATCGCCACCGCCTCCGTCTTTTCGGGAATCACTTTCGGGCAGCGTAAGCCACCGTGTCACCCCTGCTAGCGCAAGGTTCGCCATTTCCTCCACCACCCCTTCTGCCTCCGTCTTAACCAATAACGGAAGGTCGTCGGCGTAGGCCAGAAGCTCGTCCCCTCCTCTCTCTAGTCCGGCAGAATTCCGTCGTACAGGATATTCCATAGGGTTGGGCCCAAAATGGACTCCTGCGGGACTCCGGCCGTCACTTCGGTCTCTCTTCTCTCCGTTCCACCACTCTGTCGGGCAGGTAGCTTCCTATGATTCTCAGTAAGCTCACGGAGATCTGCCTTCTCTCTAGTTCGTCCATGATGCAGCGCCAGGGGGGGGGGGGGGCAACGACTCCTCCCTCCACTCCCCGGTTTCCTAAGTATCACCAATTTCGCCCTTTTGCAATTCTTCGGTCATTACACTCCTTCCATCATTATCGCATTCATAACTTTGGTCAGGTACTTTGGGTCCCCTTCTGCCACCATCTTGACTATAAGGGCGGGAATCCTGTCCGGCCCTGGAGGTTTCCCCATTCTTAGCCTGTCTGTCGTTGCCCGTAGATCTTCCTCTGTGCAATCCTCGAAGCTCACTGCACTTCTTGTCAGCCAGATCCGTCTTTCAGACTCCCCTCCGGAATCGCCGGTCCTCTCATCTGGAGCCTTCTCATCACGATTTTGTAATCTTGGTCCCACGGGTCCGACTCCACCTCCTCGCAAACCCTCCTCCAGGTGGCCTTCTTGCTGCTCCTGATAGCATTTCTCAGCTCCTTCCTATCACTCCTTTACTGTTTTGTCTTCTCTTCCATTTCCTCCTGAACTCCCTGTCTTCCAGCCCTTGTCAGCACTCGTTTGCTCGTCATACACACCTTCCTAAGATCCCTGATCCTCTCGTTCCACCAGAAGACCTGTGGCCTTCCTCTGCTCCTTCTTTTCGGCATTGCCGCGTTGCAGATTATTTGCCATTTTCCCCGCGCACAGCGCACCGTTCAGCTTCCCCATCACCCAGCCGCCTCGGCCTCTTCTCTCCTGTCGATCCTGCCGGCCCTCATCTATTCCGTACGTAATATGGTTGCTCAGTGTTTCGTCCGGCAGGACCTGCCATTCTTTGACCCTTTTCGACACCCCCTCGGTGATCATCGTGATATCGATGATAGACCCTCCCCTCCTGAAACTCTTCTCCTTCCCCCTGTTCTGTACCACCATTCCCTCCTGCGCAATTCAATCCACCATTCTCCTTCCTCTGCCATCCTCAGTGTCGCACCTCACTGCGCAGCCTTGGCGTTGAAATCGCTCCCGACAACCTTCTCTCCGTCGTGTCGCTCGTAGCTCTCCGCCGTCTCAACCCAGAAATCTTCCTCTTCTTGCGTGGTAGCATTTGGTGACAAGTAGTAGCTATAAAATCTGAAGCTGCCTGCGATCTCTGCCCATGCGAAACCATATCTGCTCCCTTCTCCAACCTTCGCCATTCTCCCGCCGTCCATCCACACTGCAGCACCTCCCTCCCTGTTTGTTGTCCAACCACTCCCTCTCACTCTCTTCGGGTTAGGTTCACTAACCATTATCACTCCGATGCTCTTTTCTCTGCGCACCACCTGTATTAGATCATGACCCCCTCGGCTTCTGTTTACATTCACTTGTAGCACTTTTGTTACTGTACCCCTCGTCTCCTTGTTTCCCTCTTCCCGCTCCTGGTTTCGTTGGTGGTGTTCTGTGGCTCCTTGCGTGTTCCTAGATTAGCTATCATTTTCTCTTGCTGTTCCCTCGGAGCCCCCCGCTCCCCTCCCAACCTTCCTCATTCCTTCTCTATCTCTCCTGGTTTCTGCCTAAAGGAAGGGCAGCTGGTGGTCGTCGCGCTGTGCTCCTCGACCTTGCAGAGTGAGCACTTCTCTCTGATCTCGCAGTCTTTCTTTTTGTGGCTTTCCTCCCCGCACCTCCTGCATATCTTTTTTCTGTACTCACCATCGTATGCAGCTGCCTTGTGGCCGGCCTCCCAGCATCTCGCGCATGTCAATATTTCTGCTCTCTCCTTCTTACCCTGCACCTCGAGATGCTAACTCGTAACCATTTGCTCTCTGCCATGAGGTCCGCTACCTCTTGGGTGTTCTCAGCGTGGCTATCTGGATCTGCCCACGACCGGGATTGATAGCTATGACCTCCACTTTTTTTGCGCCCTCCTCGAACTCCCTCCCCAATTCTTCCTTACATACTCTTCCGTAGTCACACTATCCGCATCTTTGAGGAAACCTATCGTCGCCTGGCTCCCCCCTCCTGCCACTCTCACATTCTCCTCCCCCATCAATTCCCGCAGCCTCTTCTTCAACCGCCCAATCGCCCCTTCTCTTCGTCTGCCTCACAACTTCAATTTCCTCTTGCAGTCCCCCTTTCCCACCTCCCCCCTTACCGATCACAAGATTTCCTTGTATGTGCCTCCCCTTGCTTCTTTGCCGACGATAGCGCCTTCCTTATGTGTCTTCTTCCTCTTCCTCTCCTCCTCGTCTCCTCTCACACTCTCTCGTCGCACCCCTTTGCGCTCCCCTGCTTCCACTCCTCTTCTCTCTGCCCTTCTCGGGTTGCCCCTTTCCGGAGGTGAGTATTATTGTATATTATTCTTCTCACCTCAGAATCGTCAAAAACATCCTCAAACCGTCTATCTCAGTTCCTCTGCTCCTTCCTCCTTCCTCCGTCCACGAATTTAGGCTAGGTACCATTTTTGGAGGTTGGTCCGTCTGTCCGACAGTATGTGTTCAACATTTCTCCTATTCCCAATCATTTCAGGTTTCAAATGAAACTTTCAAAAGTTTCAAATAAAAGTTGCACCGTTTGAGTTATTGGGCATTTTTTGCCAAAAAGATCATTTGCTTAACATAGAAGTTAGTATGTAAGCTTTAGTCCACTTTTTTGAAATAAATGTTTCAAATAAAAGCTACAATACTTTTTGATCCATCGATATGCTGATGAACAGTGGTGGCTAAACCATAGTTTCCTTCTCTTGGATGTTACCCAAATACGGATTTATTTTTAGGTATTGAAGTAGATTGAAATATTTGATTTTTTTTCTTTTGTATACTTCTGACCAATAAATATATCACTATTATACAGCAGTATAGAGTAGAAGAGATAGAATCAGGTCAGCAATCTCTTTAGTTGTTGATCACTCTTCTGGCTTTTGTTTCTATATGGGAATAATGAATCTATATCCATAACTAAAAAATCAAAAAGAAATATTAGCATAAAGGAATTGTGCAATGCAATGTGGGGAATGATTGCAAACAAATCAACGTTGCCAAAACTAACTTTGAGAAGTGTAAGAAAAATAACAAACCACCGTCTTTATTGTGCATTTTAACAGCTCATAAAGACCAGGTTTGTGTTAATATTTCGAAAGAAATTAGTCAATTTTAAGTGATTTTTTCGTAAAGCCAGGCGCAGTGTTTTAGAAAATATCCACGTCACCACTTCACTATATTCGTCGTTATCTAAACATTCACGCTTTGACAGAGACGTTCCTTTTCCGCATTTCCTGGCCTACTTCCAAGTCGTAGAGGACGAAATTTAAATGAAAAAAGTTGGCACCTAACTCGTCTTATTCGATTGATTTAATGACTATATGTTCATAATCCACAGCACACTTGACAAAACTGGAGCGCTTATCATTTTGAATTATCTGTTGCTTAAGGACCACCTGTATCTACGTACAGTACATTATGTGTAAGATAAAAGTACCAGATGGAATGAGTCACCGAGCCGTATTTGATTATTTTTAAACGATGTTAGTCGGTGTACGTTTCACATATGGAAGTGGACGATCACTCATATGCTTACAAAGGCAGGATGCTCTGTATTTTTAATTGTTCCAACTGCACAGTTGAGCTGTCTCTTCCTCACTAAAGGTGCGGTTCTATTTTTACTTTCATTTCACATTATAGCGCACAGTGCACCGTAAGATTTCGTAGAGTGTGGCGTTTCATTGCTGCTGTAATAAGTGCGCGAGAGAATAAGGTAAAACTTAAAATTAGTGACACTCACTGGAGAGGTGAGCGCTCGACTATTGCGATTGCGTAACCATACTATTACGTCAGTCGCTTGGAAACCGTTCAAAAACTGCAAATAATCGCGGTTCCCACAAGCCGGCATTGTTATTGAAATAAAGGGTTTATTTTCAAATTTCTGTATAAACAAAATGTCGGGGCTGGAGCCAAAATGCGAGGTGTGCCAAAAGACGGCGCCACAAAAATGCTCGGGCTGCCACGCCGTGCACTATTGCAGTAAAGAGCACCAAAAGATCGGCTGGAAGAACCACAAGAACAATTGTAAACCGTTTCAGGTATTTCATTCAATTTTCTTTAACCGTTATAAAAGACGCTTTCCACTAGATTTGCGAAGATGACGTTTTGGGAAGGCACCTAGTGGCCACCAAACCCATAAATCCGGGTGACATCATCTTGAAGGAAGCTCCATTGATTTGGGGTCCATCACAAGTTACCGTACCGGTGTGTTTGGGATGCGGGAAAGCAGTGACTCAGAAAATACAGAAACCGTGCCAAAAATGCGGGTGGCCAATGTGTAGTGAAATATGCCAGAATTCGCCGAACCATCTTCCGGAGTGCTCTTATACTACGAAAAGAGGTGATAAGGTATTTATTTATACTTATATTTATACTTAATACTTATAAGCAGTTTCGCCATTTGCGTTATTTTACGTACCTACCTGACAACCCTTTTTATGGTGAAAACCGATTACCAAAACGTAAAGAATCGGCTAGAATAGCCAATCAAGTTAGAGAATTTGGAATTTTCAAATTTGAATTGTCCAATCAGATTGCTTAACAACGTTGTTGTCTTGAAGTTAACAATGCTTTATACAACTGGGCCTGAGGCTTGTTAATTTTATTAGTTACAGCAGGGTCAGTGGAATTAGCAGATAGGGTGGTGGGATTGTGCAAGATTTTTTTGATGATTAACGTTATAACCACTGTCTTCGGCTAGATCAAATATATATTTTAATTTATTTTTGTGAGCTTCTTTTAAGAAGGGGTCACTAAAATCTCGACGTATAAATGAGTGGAAAACAGCAGTTTTGTGGGAGAGGGGGTGGGAAGATTTATAAGGGATAACGGTTGAATTGTAGGTGGTTTATAATGGTGGTGGCAAATGAAATGTGTCATATTTAAAGCAGTATATTTTTAATACCATCTCCAGGAATTGAATGAGTTTACTCTTGTTTGAAAGAGAATTTTATAAAAATAAATAAAAATCAGCTCTGCAGGCAGCTTTCTTCCTCCAGTCCGCAATTCCACACTCCCTCATGTCGTCTTCCACCTCGTCCATCCATCGTGATCTTGGCCTCCCTCGTCTCCTTCTTCCTCCCATTGCGCTCTCCAGGAC
>JAWQRJ010002917.1:0-12777 GCA_033557515.1 Diorygopyx duplodentatus | reverse complement strand
CCTTATCACACCTGAAATGCTTTCTAATGCTAGAAGGAATTTCTATGAGAGATTAGGTTACTGTTTGTCATCTCAGGGCGGCCTATTTGAGCCGCAATTGTATTTTTTTTTAATTTAGTGTTCTTTTTTATGTTCAAATGGGGTTTTAAAAATTTATTTTATTTTAGAATATTTTTTTTATTTTCCTTTTATAAGAATAGATTTATGTTCCTTTTGTGCAATCAAAATTTAATTCATTTCGTCATTTCGTAGGCTTTCTTCAGACTTCTTGATCTGCACCCAGTACATTCAGCAGCGAAAATTTTATAAGGTCTCTGAAATGTACATCCTGTTGCCTTGGTGGACTGCGGTGGACGGATCTTCGACTACAGCAGTATACATCAGCTCTTATGGACCTGAGAGATCGCCGAGAAATATGACGGTAAACGGATAATCTCTTCTTGACGGTGGCTAATATCTTCTTGCCCAGCGCCTTAAATCTGCTGTTGACCTCTTGTCTTGCCTCTGTAGGAAGATGCCAAAAGAAGATGAGGAGCACCTGTACTATACAGAGTAGAGGTGTTTCTACTATACAAACAATAAACCTCACCTCAATCAGAAAAGTTCTCAGAGATAATTCTCAGAAAATCTTCATAGCAGCCAAAGGGGTTATTCTAAAAGAAAAAAAAACATCTTAGTTTACTATATTAAGTATAAAATAGATGACAATTAAATTAACTAGTAAAACTATTCAAAATTTCTTAGTGTTGCTTACAGATGGTAAGCATCACTAAGTATTGTTTGCATGAATGGATATAATTTTTCTTCTAGTTTAGTAATATGTTATAATTAGTTTGATACTTCTTCTTTAGCGCGGTGGTCCTGTAACAATCGCGGCGTCGATCCTTTCAATTCTGCCCCTCTGTACCTTTATTTTCTATCAAATAATCCAGCAAGTACTCACCTCTTTTGTTGTTACCGCTGGTACCTAATACAGTATTGGCATTACATCCCTGGAGGAGTTGATATGGTGTTCCTCCATTTTTAGCTCCTTTGTTTAGTCTAGACTAGTATATATTCCTAGAAGCATTTCGATTTCTCGTTAACCACCCACTTCAAACTTTTACTGTGAAATTCACCATACTTTTTTCGGTGCACAAAACACTTGTAGGGGACATCGATAAGATTATTGGAATTCTCAGCTGATTTCTTTGAAAATCTTGAAGCAACATAGTGTTCTTTTTTGAATTCTTTAGAATGTATAAGACTAATTGAAACCCCTTATAATTACCGAATTTGTTTAGATTATTCCTTGCTAATTACTAATAGATTAATCCTTTCCTTTCGATTTTGCACTTCACTTACAACAGCTTTGTAAAACCATGCTTATTTGCCGCCAATTAGGTTCTACAATTAACCTCATGAAGACAGTTTTTACATCTTTTGTTCCATCTAAATGGCTTTTCGCAAAAAAAAATTATAAATAAACCTCGCACCGATCACCGTAGCTATCCCAGGTGATACAATCCGTTGTTCTTGGTTGCATATCTTACAAATATTACTACACACTCTACTGACAATCTACACTTACTACATCACATACTACGTCCGTGCTACGAAGGGTTATAAGGTTACCCATCCTGTATAGATGTAGTATTACCAGGAGTGGCGGAAATGTCTAAGTCCGATCCTGTGTTCGTCGGTGATTTTCGATTGTTACATTTCCCCCCATCTTTATTAAGAAGGCTACAAAAACCAAAACAACGACACCAATAAGCCAATAAATCAAACCGTTAGGTATCACGGTATGTGTTAACTAAGTGTTGATACTGTTAAGGTCTTCCACGTCTTCCAGTATTTCATGAAGAGGTCTTTCCTCTCCCCGCGAGTGGCAGAAATGCTTAAGTCCGAGTAAAAAATTTCCTTGTCGAGATATTAATAAAAATCAACTTTCAGGCGCCATCTTATAGCGCCTGTAGGAAGCACTTCAGAAAATATCTTTATTTGAACCCTTCAAAGTAAAATTGTCCATATAATCATTTCTGGAACTCTGGTAACCTATATTTAAGAAACATCCTGTGTATCTATTCTTGTAATAAAAACATCCGGTATAGTCTTTTAATTTGTAAATATGTAGACTAAAATATCAAATAAGGCATTTTTAAATGTTCAATGTTGAAAATCTTTAGTTTACTAGATCAGCGATGCACTGAAATTCATTATGTCTGGCTACGAACACCATCGGAACCCGCCATCAGTTTGATTTTTCTTACTTCTTCTGTTTTGGTCCATAATTTTGTTGTTTTTTTTTTCAATTTCAGTTTTCAGATCAGATTTCTAGTCAATGACGGTTAGTACCCTAGCTACAATTTTGAAATTGCAATTGCAATTTTTTAGTGTAATTAATTGGTATGCAAGGAAAGGTATCTGCAAGAAAAGCTATTGCCAGTAAGATTGGGTATTGCCTTGGCAGTTTGGGCAATACTTTTGCAACACCCTATATTTAGTCACTACATCACTGCACAGGAAATCATAAATAACCCAGAAAAGTTGTTTAGGAAGTGATAACAAACGCATATTTACTCACGTTGTTATCGTACGTGTGCTAGACAATAATTTAAAATCTAGTTACTATTATTTGTTTAATGCTACACAAGATCCTGTTTACCTCATTTACCTTTTTCGGGTATTTTAACGAAAGAATAATCTACTTAAACGCTAACATTACGTTCCTGTGAGTGTGCGTAAACATGGTGAAAGAAGAAAAACTAAGGCACGACACGAGAAAACAGATAAACGGTCATCTTTGTTACAATATTTGCCAGAGTTGCTCAACAAGTCAAGTTATCGGAAGAAAGAATTATCTAGTTGAATAAACAGTACAGAGGTACACTTTAAACGTCCGTTATATACTTTACTGTGTGTGTGGTAACGCTGAGTTATACGGAAACTTTAAAATCATACATTGTTAAGGTTCTCACCAAAAAAAAGGAGTCATTATTTCGTCATATTAAAACCCACACGACGCCGTGGAGCTGTAGTCAATCTGTTGCTCAATATCTGATTAAGCCAGAGGGTTCATTCGAATATAATAAGCAGTTAAGAGCTGAGAAAAATCGTGTACTAATTGATTCTCATGCCATTCAAATTTGAAGACTATATTTCTATGGCGGCTACTGTGCATTTCATAATTATACCCTACGATACCTTGTTATTAATGAGATTGTCGAGGAAACAATATTATCACAACGTCAGTGTAAGTTGATCTAAATATCAGCTCGGGGTACATTCTTAGTCTTTCATTTGTAAACGTTTTACGGGCCGATTAGAAAGTAGAGTGACTTGAATGTCGCTTGTTAATTTGAGTACTTTCTATGTTTATTTCGCAGTGAATGTAAAAGTTTGGAGTTACGACTGAGAATGTTCAGCTAACAAGATTTAAAAAAATGTGTTTTAAGTGTACACGCAGTAACGAACTTCTTATATCCTCTTGTTTAGTTTTGTTGTTTAAATCAAAAACATCAAATATTTATTTATAGGTATATTTATTCGAAAATGTGGAAAATCATACCACAGGTGACTTTTCAACTAAACTTTTTGTTGAAAATGCAGCCATAAAAATGCCATAAACTGGTAGCTTAAATGCCTCACAATGAGACTATGGTATGCAGTTCAGATTACAGTCTTTGGTAGTTTGGTACAGTATTGTAGAGACAAGAAATTTCAGGCTATAAAAGACGAATCGAGGGAAAGGCTGATTGCATAGAGGAAAGTGGAAAGACGAAGGTAAACAGGACATATCCTTCCCGGTGGGCAGATCAAGTAAAAGTGTTAACCGGCCGTGATATTTCGCAAGCGAATCTCCCGACATTAATAAGGCAAGCCTTTAAAGTTTATCAAATTATCGAGTTTATTACTTTGCAATGACCTTGAAACTCCGTAACATAGGGCGTGTCAAAAAGGCAACCACAAATAAACCACCAAAACTCCTAATCAAGAAGTTAAAGCTTCGTTAAAAGTAAGTACACAAAGTTTTATTTAATAAAATGGAAGATATTCCATTAGTGTAAAGTAAGGAATGATTAGGAACACATCTTTACTCAAAGCAGAAACTTATTTATAAGAAAAGAATTAAAGCAAATAGTGTTCGCAATATTGAGTAGATAAGATCGTGTATGCGTAAGAAATTGCCAATGCTATTAAAATATGAAAGGATAACAAAAGTAAACGCAAAAATAAATGAATACGGACCTAACTTTCGCTATAAATACCACACGCCGCACGTATAAAGTACCACTCATGCATGTAATAAGTACCAAGTAAGAATATAAACATAAATCATCGGGCCTGTGCCTACTATGCGACCAACCGCGCATAAAACCATTATACAAGATAATCAAAATAATTCTGTATATTGCAGTATATAAAGTGGTGCAAAAATGGTTACTGATGTGTCACCTTTTTGTTATTATTATAATAAATCCACTTTGAAAAAAAGAAAATGCACTTTGGAAGACAAACAACTGAACAGGTTGCACGCAATTGTGCAGTTTCTAGGTTTCGCAAAAACTTTAAAAGAACTTTATTTGTTTGCTTTGTAGCGGAATACAACGTACAAAATGGCGTTTTAATAACAACTGAATTAAGGTGACATTGAGCGGAGCTCTTTTATACAATTCGTTATCGTTTGCTGACTTGATAGTAATATCTGTTGACTCAGCAATCTTCTTGGTGTTTTTGCTATTAACCTTCACGCGTGCGAATATATAACTCTTCCCCACTAGATACGACTTCCTCGTGGATTCCGGTCGTCATCCTTGGTTTCTGACGTAATTTATTTTTAATACCGTTTTACAATCAAGTACGCGATTATAATTAAAAATACTATTATAGTAATATAATTTGTTCCATCGTTTTTCCAAAAATTTAATTTTAAATTGGGTATTTTACTATCCACAATTGTCAAATTCTGTAATACAATTTCGGGTTGTATTTCGATAGTTACATTATTAATCTTTATTTGAGTTAGAAAATTACGCGGTTTATCATTTATTTTAAAATAATTCTGTATTACAGTAGCGTTAATCTTACCTTTAATCTTTACTCGTACTTACATTTATTTTTATTTACAATTTGATAAATTCCATTTAACAATACGGTTCTTGTTAGTTTTCCACAAATTTCCTTTTTTCCGTTTGTTTCTTTACTATTATAACAGTTACATCAGGATACTCTATTATTTTATATGAATCGATATTTATTTCGCAAAAACTACAATGTATTATTTTTATGATACTGATTAACTTTTATTAAAGTATAGAAATTCATTTTGTCTTAAAATTTTACAAATATCATTCATAAGAATGTATCTTTCATCATTTACAGCAATAAAACGAGATGCTGGTTCAATTTGCGTATATTATTTGCGCAATTATTGATTAATGTGGACAAGGGATATAATTCGTAATATTGATACTCATAATTATCAATTATCGGAATTTGGATAATAAACACATAAACATTTTGTTTTTGATATACTTTCACTGTGGTTAACATTTCTGTTAAATATACATTTTCCATAATATTTCGAAAGGGAATGAATGTTTATCTTCAAAATGAACTTGTTCCATTTCGCTAGTTAATTGTTCTGGTGATATTAGTAGTGAATGTAAAATATTTCGTTTTGCCAAATCAATTATTTGAATTATATCACTTAATTTATTATTGAATTCCTGTAAATATAGTATTTGCGTTTTAATTGCATCTTCTCTTAAATTTAAGTAGTATTTTTCATTTAATTCATTTATTGCTACAGTTATTCGTAAGAAATTAATATTTATTTTATCATTTATCTCTTTTAGATATTTAATCATTCTTTCATGATTATCAATAATATGATTTTGTAATTTGCTTAATTGTGAGAAAACTTGATCATAATGTTCCGCGTCCTCATGATCTAAATTACCTGCAACAATTTTAATTGCAATACATTCCCAATACATTTATTAATCCTCTTTCTTTTCTGAGTTTTAAATTTAAAGCGCTTATTTTATAATTTATTTTTTCATTTAATTCCATTAACAGGCTTATTCCTTCAATATTTGTATCATTAATAAAAAGCATATAAGTTTGCTTATATTTTTTATAATATAGTTGTAATATAAAACTTAGTTTTGAGTTATTAGCTCAAAATTTAGCTTGCTGTTGTAAGCTATTCCTAATCTGATTGGTAGTACACATATTGGATTTTCTATCTTCGTAATTTCGAATCTGTATCCTCGAATGGGGTACGGTAGTAAAAGAATCGTTCCTATTTTCATTGATTGGTTAGGTTGACTAGAAAATCGATTTTTCTTCCTTCGTTCTTCACATTAGACAATGTTAGTGGTTGCTGCTGGTGGTTGTTGATTGTTGGTTGTGCTGTGTTTCTTGATTGTGCTGTGTTTCTTGGTTGTGCTGTGTTTCTTGAATGTGCTGTGTTTCTTGGATGTGCTGTGTTTCTTGGTTTTGCTGTGTGTCTTGGTTGTGCTGTATTTCTTGATTTCTTCTTGTTCCTTAGCCGTTGGCTTTGCGAAATGTGATCCGCTCACCTTGGTTTGTTGCTTCTTTGTTTCGTTCTTTGTCTCTTTGTGTTGGCTCTGGGAAATGTAATCCGCTCGCCGGGGTTGGTTGCTGGCAATCACGAAAAATATCCTTTCGCCCAATTTGGGGTTGATGCGCTCGCCAATTTTAGACTTTGGCACCGTGAATCCAGTTGTCTTAGAATTTCTGACTTCGCATTCCGGGTCTGTTGCAGTACTGAAGTTTTGAAACGCACCACTCTTCCCGAGTCTTGCCGTGAATCGTGTTAACCGCTCGAATTCTTGAATCCTTGAATTCTTGATCCTTGAATCCCCGAATCCTACTCTTGAACCCTTGGAATATTACTGACCGCGCCAGCTATAATTCTCACGTTCGCCGTTACGTTTTTAAAAACTAATTCAAAAACGTATTTCCCTGGATTCCTACTCTGACTGCGCCAGTTATCCTCCTTTATTCCCTTATCCTCCCCTCCCTCACTGACTGTGCCAATTATGATCCTCCAGTTCACACTTACGCCTTTAAAAACCAATTCCAAAAACTTATTTAAGGAAAAAGAATACAACGTACAGAATGGCGTTCTAATAACAACTGAATTAAGGTGACATTGAGCTGAGCTCTTTTACACAATTCGTTATCGTTTGCTGACTTGACAGTGCTATCTGTTGACTCAGCAATCTTCTTGCGGACACTAGTTTGGATTTTGTGACCGATTGACAAACCGGAATTAATAATATCTAGGATGGGTGCCCAGCATTCACTGGATACCAAGGACTGGAGACTTGTGGACAAGAAGGAAGATTAGAAAGGACATCAATTGATACACGAGATCACATTCAACGTCCCCGCCAAACCCAAAGAGGAAGATAAACAAATGGAGGTGGACGAGGAGCCCTTGGAGGAATCTCAGCCATCCACCACCGACCAATAAGGTTCGCAACAATGGTTCGCCTGGTTCAAATTAACCTACAGTTTTGTAGGGCAGCGTTAGCTGGCCTAGAAACTGGCATAGTTGAGTTTGTGATAAACAGCAATACAGATGTTGTCACCATGGAAGAAGTACAGAGCGTGAGGAAGTTTATACTGGGATCCCATAAAGGGCGACAAGTGTCTTGTGCAACTTTGCCAACTTAACGGGCGACAACCCCTTCTTGGATGCGATGCCAATGCGCACCATATTATATGGGACAGCAGTGAGTGTCTGCTAGAGTATTTGGTAGTAACTAAAGGCGATTAACCACCCTTCATCAATCGGAGAAGAAGTGAGGTCATTGACATTGCAGTAGTAAGCGGTAAGGAAAGGACATATACAGAGATCGAGAAGGAGGTACTGCAAATTGTATTGCGTACACACTTACCCGGATCGACTTATCTCAGAGAAACCTCAGCGGAAAATCAGTTGTAGTTGGAAAGATCAATCCAAAATTAAATGGGCATTCAAATGGTTTAAATTTACCGAGAAAATAAAAATTTCCCAACCATGATAGAACAGGAAATAGACCTGTTGGTCTGCCCCCTTTATGTTCTGTATAGAGCCAGTTTTGCGCTGGCATACATCCCAAAGGCGTGGCGATTGGTGAATGTGGTATTCATACTAAAGCCAGGGCGTGATTCCTACGACCAAGACAAATCATTTAGACCAATAAGTTTTATATCTTCCCTCCTAAAACTAATGGGGCGATTAATTGAGAGGCACATTAGCGACAAAATATTCTAACCCATGTATTCTAGCGGTCTGTTGCCGCTATGCTAATTAGTGGTGACAAACCGCTAATCCTCTGATTAGCGTCTAGATTATTGGTGTCTCTAATATCCCTAACCCGGAAAATCGTACGAATTAGTGGCATGCGACGTGGTTCGCAAGATAGAAGGTACGTTGAGGACCAAAGAAACAGCACTGGGGGCCTCCGTAGATGTTGGAGGAGCTTTTGATAAGACGTTCCTCAATTCTATTGAAAAGCAATGAAGTTTATTTTCACGGTCGAATACCCTTTGATAATTACTCCAGTGGTGTACCCTTAACTACATGACATACTGCTGCGACTCATAAGTGAATCACACCCCGTTATGCATCATTACGGGGAAAAATATCACCTATTGTGCGTTTTTCCGTCAAGTTGCGCATACTGGAACAATAACTCCCACCGTTGTCGCCGACGACAATGCCCAGTGCAAGACAGCGAATACCAATGGCGACGGCGACCCACAGCCAACGAGGACGCAACGAAAACGCAATTTAAGCCTGCCATAATTTATTCCGGATCGTTAAATAATTCCGCGGGGCGACGGCTACGTTCGGACGCGCGTTACATTTACTTCAAGCAAAACAAACGGCCATAAATTAGGCCCACGCACGAGTCGGAACAATAAAATGCCCGGTCGCGCTTATAATGCGAGTTATGGTGCCGACGCCTGCCGGCCCGCCGCGCCGCACCGGAATAAATTAGAAATTCTTATTAAAAATAAAGACAAAACGGCATTCGTCGCTATCGGCTACTCTAAACCCGAATGGGTGTAGCCGTTCCTTTGCCGTCGCAAGAACACCGCTGTTGGCAACGCTTTAGACAGACCGTATCTCGCCCGTTATGCAAGCAAAGAAATGGAGAAATGGCATAGCCGACAACACTGCAAATTTATGTTGCGGTAGAATAAACTGCTTATATTTAATTTAAGGGAACATACTACAAAAAAAAATCCTAAAAATGTACCTCTAAATTAAAGCCACTCTCGTCTGCATTATAAACGTTGTCCTGTCCAACAGTGCTGATTTTTGGTTTAATTTCATTAACAAATCGCTCGGCGGTGGAACGTAATTCGTCAACATTGCTGTGAGTGGATCGTGTGATAAACTTTGTTATTTTACGAGAAATAATTCTATGTACTTTTTTGAAATGCCATACCCACGAATCTCTTGTCTTAAATTAAGGATGGTCCATTTAATCTTTTGCTAGCAGCGCCCATTTGCGAAGGTCTACGTCGTGGATAATATATCCGCCATTCAGCGCATCTTTAAATCTTGCAAGAACATACTCCGTAATGTATGTGCTTTTATCCTTGTCAGTACATCCGCGGTTAACACTTGCTTCTCACCTCATAAGTTGCGTAGTCGATTTTACCTTAAAAAAAGTGGACGTCAAAGATACAAATGCTATTATTGGTATTGATTTACAAAACTAAAAGATATGCTTATGTACTAATTTTAGAACCTTTCCCTTACATATTTATAAAAAGAGTGAGAGAAATCTACAAATCATATTATATTTCTAAACTTTTTTTCTAAATTTTTTCTAAAATGTCAATCATACTACCTCCTTCTTGGGGTATACAGTCTGCATGTTCGTAATCTTCATCATATTCACTCCTTGATTCAACGTATTGCGGCTCATGTGGACCAGCGAAGTCTTCAAATTCTAGTGCTACATCTACTTCAAATGCAAAGGAAGTGTATCTCTTGTTCTTCACGTGTTATAGGTGTAACAGCGATATTTGCAGTAAGGAATGTTGTATGTAATAAATTCAGATCATTAGCGATGTTGATTCTCATGACTTCAACAATTGCTATTCAACTACCAAGTCGTGAAACGAGGTCGACGTCTATAAACTCTGAACTGCAAGTCTCAACTTCTCTTGCTATATGTATGCATTTGGAAAGGCGACAAGGATTTATGGCTTACAAGTTATCCACATGAAGGAAAGTTTCAATAAGGAATGTTATTAATACCACGGATGATAAATAACTATAGATGAGCACATCTGCTTATCCCTATATATTTTTTTAGTACGATATCAGATTGAATATGTTTAAAAATATATAATGGACTATAATGCATTTAATGCATAAATGATCTAAAAGATTAAAGATTTTAGTCAATTTTAGTTTTGATAAAGGTTCAGGTGGTAGACCAGGAACAATACACATAGGCCCGGTTGCATAAAGCATACTTAACTTCATGATCAAAAATCACAGAGTTAACAATGCGATTAGCCAATCAGTTTAGAGAATTTTGAATTTTCAAATTTGAATTGTCCAATCGGATTGCTTAACAACGTTGTTAACTTAACATGAAGTTAACAATGCTTTATACAACTAGGCCTTATTGTTTGTATGATCGGGCCAACGCCGGCTCGATGGTATTATCCGAACATTGTATTTTATCATGAATACGATGTAATTCACTGATAACTAAAACGGACTTGTATCAGCGTATTACATAATCCTACAATTACACGCAATCTAAATCGTTGTTTTCATCAACAATCCATGACTTGCACTAAAGCAACAATTATACAATAAAAAACAATCAATTACATATAGCAACTTAACCTTTTAAGTTGGCACTGACAAAATGGTTACGAGTCTAATTTATGCCTACGGAGAAAAAGATAATTGATATTGTAATCAGTGTTACAGCCTATTAATAACGAAAACCATGGATAAATATTTGAATAAATTATGTTTGCCATCTGCGCGTATATAGAAGCTGTAAAGATAAGCAGCATTTTTGTATGTCGATCGATAATTTTAGGTGAAAATGTCCGGGAGACTGGTCCTTGGCGTCGACATAGGAACGACCTCCGTCAAAGTGGTAATCTACAATCAGGACACGAAAGAGGTGCTCGCGAAACAGGACAAGGAGACACAGTCGAACGTCCCAAGCGACCAGGGGGCTGACGGGAATAAACAGGACGTTCCCAAAATAATATCCGCTCTAAACATTTGCGTTGCTAAACTACCAAAGGACCTTTTGCGCCAGGTACTATAGAAATATACTTTATAGTTTATTTGCACTGCGGGCGAACGTTTACAGATTAATTTATCCGCATATTTTCGACGGGCTGGCTGTTTATGCATCGCTTTTAACGGAATCAGTTTTGTTATTACGGATTAATGAGTGAAATTTAACGACTGCGTTGAAGTTCTTATTGCGATCTCGAGTTCGCGCGTTAACTGGTTTCAAATAGTTTGTTTTATGGGGCAAATGTTTTATGGGAACACGTGCACTTGCGTTGACATATGCTTTTATTTTATTTCAAATAGTTGGCCAAATGATACCATTAGTTAGCATTTCTGTAGTTTAAAAGTTTATCATCTCCCTCTCCTTATCAGAGTGATCTTAGTCCTCCTTGTCAAGTAGGTGGTATATAAACAAGGGTCGTCATAGCAGAGACCTGCAAATATATAGAAACATGCATTATAGTTATAATTGTTGCAGTTAATTGGGCATTTGTGTAGTATTTGTCATGTAGAATACTATAGTGCAAACAAAGAAAAAGAATTTCACAAGAATAATATTTTTTACGGAGAACCCTGTATATGATTGATTTTTCAAATGTTATAATTAAAATATGTTTCGTTCTTTTAAATCGCTTTAAAGTTAAAATTATGAATTAAAATTGCTTATTTTGATACATTTTCTTTAAACTGATTTAACCCAATAACAAAGCATTTGTTTACAAGAATTCAAACAAATGGTTTTCATTTAAAAAAAGACTTGCTCTTTTTTTTAATGTCGTATTTAAATAAATATTTCGAACACCCTGTAAAATATTTTATCAGTTTTGTTTTTTTGTTGAATTTCCACCACATTTTGCTGTTTTTCTCGATTTTATGAATTCTGTTGTTTTTGCCAGTTTTCCAATTTTTCAATTATTTCACATTTTGTTGAATTTTGTTTTGCAAAATTTGTCAATTTTTTCCACTTTCTTGAATTTGTCGATTTTACATTTGTCAATTGTGAAATTTACGGATTTGTGGATTTTGTTGAAGTTGTCGAATGTTTCTCATTTTACTATTATTCTCGATTTTGCAGATTTTCTCAATTTTTCAATTTAATTTTGTTGTTTTTTTAATTTATTGAATTTTTCGAGTTTTAAGGATTTTAATTTTGTTGAATTTGTTGATTATACTTTTTTTATCAGTTTGGTCGAATTTATTGTTTTTATCGCGTTTTTTGCTGCTTTTCTTTTATTTGTACAAATTCAAGTAAACATTTTGTGAAATTGCATCTTCTGAAATTTTTCACCTATACAAAATTCGTCAATTTTTTTTTTCATTTTCTTAAATTTATTGATTTTAAAGTTTTGTGAAATTCGTCGAATGTCTGTCTCATTTTGCTATTTTTCTCGATTTGGTAGATTTTGTTAAATTTTCATTTTTCTCAATTTTATGTTTTTTTTTCAATTTTATCATTTTTGTTTTAAATTTGACCAATCTTGTTT
>JAWQRJ010002916.1:0-12778 GCA_033557515.1 Diorygopyx duplodentatus | reverse complement strand
ATATAAGTATGATTATAATAGATTTTAATTTGTAAAGTTTTTAATCTTAATCTATAACATATTGTCCTACTATTCTAAATGTTTTAAGTTTTAACTATTTAACGAAAATGTTCTTGAAATGGACACAAAATCTTACCTAGAGATGACTTATTTTCTTTTCTAACTCATGCTTTATACAACAGAACTTTATAATATTAATTAAAACCCAAATTTAAATTTAAACATGTCCCGCGTGCTCACGCGGGACATGTTTAAATGTTTAAAAACAACGCACCTACGTATAAAACTTGCTTCAATATAAAACTCGTTCGACCGCAATCGCACATTTTTAACCATACGTGCAACAAGCATGGCCATTAACAAATTTTCTTTAAAATACTGTAAATAAAACGCCCAAACACTAATATATCAACGAATTGTAAGTTCAAAATTTTAGAACACATCGATTTTAAATGTGATGTTAAAAAACAAGTTAGCTTTAATTTTACTATATAATTTTAATATGTGATTTAATTTGTAGTTTTTTAAACAATAGAATGTCCCTGAAGATGGTAATGAGAATACCGAAATCCGTTGACCAATAAAAAAGTCAATTATCTGATTTTTTGTCTTAATACTGATTGGTAATATACAATCCCTTCCTCTCTGGAACTTAATATACGCCGGTGCTTTAAAACGTTGTCGCCATCTTCCAAATAATGTGCAAAGGTTTTTGTTTCAGCTAAAATAAATCATTATAATACAGTGTTCCCCTATATAAGGAATAAGCAAATTTCAACACCACATTATAACTACTTCATATTTTGCAATTTTCCAAAGTTTTATGGTTATTAATTAACAACATTTAATTAAACACCGCCATTGATCCTTCCACACCACAATGAAACTTTTGATTTTGAAAAATCTGATTAAATAACCTCATACTATATGATTTTGGTGATCCTAGTCTAGTTACGAAGTTAAAAATATACTGAAGAATATTTATATTTTGGGTTTACCCAGTGAAGTAAATAACAAAGAAATGCGTCTTCGTTTATGTACTTAATCGGAATTTGCAAACGCTTCACAGTAAGCACTTTAAGAATCGTGGAGGATTCTTTGTTGCTAAATTAATATCTTACCGAAAATAAAGATCTCTTTTTAAGAAAACTGTATCTTCTGACTAACTTTACTAAGCAATATCTCTCTCTAATTATGCTGACACAATATTTGAATTGGCGATATGTCTGTTGATATATTGCTAAATATTGTCTCGAAATTGCGTGATAAATTATTTTCAATCCAGCTTAATGCAGCAGGATTGCCATTAAATTGATTATGTTCGATTTTGTTTACAAGCGGTTGTGAGACAGTAATCCTCGAACGATGCTCCTTAGCACCTTCTTCTGGAATTTTTCGATGATATGTTTATTGCTTTGTTTGGTGCACCCCAAAGTTGAATACCGTATTTTCAAATCGGTTTGATTATTTGCCTATTCAACAGTAGCTTATTATATGTTGAGAGCTCGAGAGGGATATTGTGCCGTTATTTGGGGAGAACGAAGAGGGAGCGATGGTGACGGCGAACCATACAGAGCTGGGAGATGAGGCATTGAAGAAGGGCTCTTTAAATACCAATTTGGAGTGATCGGACGCCTTTGAACCGAACGTTGAAGATCTGAGACTTAAGAAGTAATTATTCAAGGATTATTAATGGGGTATTCTAGTTTGAATAGTTGAAAATGGGTTAACTTTGATAGTTTTCGGTACAGGATAAATTAGCGGTGGATCATCTTCCGCCCGCCGCCAATTACTCTCCTTTCGGGCAGGTCATATGCTGTGGATTGTCATTCGCGGAATACCTGCGGAAGTATGAGGCCCACACAGCTGTTTTCATCTGTCGGCCAGAATTGGATGCCTTCAAATGGCCAATCCGTAATACGTTGACGTTTACAGTTCTTTAATTAATTTATCGGTAAATTTACCTGGGCCCTTGCCCCCCATCCCCTTATTGGACTCCCAGGCGAGCACCCATCCTTTTCTGCACGTGCCCTATGCATTCTTTCTTATGTACAACAACGTCATCATACACGTTAAAATTTTGGACGACTTTGAACGTTTTGGTATCCCCATCACCAATGTAATTTATATAGCTGACACTATGTAACTCCACGGGTCGGGAAAACATTCCTTTTACCGCAATCAATTGTTATTTCAACTGAGCACAATTTAAATTGTGCCCAGTTGAAATAACAATTGTCGGCAAAGCTTCAATTATTGTAGGTATTATATAAAAAAGATTTGAACTATTTTTATTAATTTTAATGAATGGAAAATTTTAGTTCATTGTTTTGAATAAATTGGATTTTTTTTTCTTTTTCACATGGGCTTTCCAGCGAAGCTTTACGCCGGGTCATACCAAGATATTTTGCTGTGCTGGAGTATGGTACCTGTTGGTTATTTATTATGACTGTGTATTCAGTTTCATGTGCCATTGCTTTGCCCGATTAACCTTCTGGTTAATGGTTGTAGTTCTCTGGTTGTAGTTATTTGTAGTTTACCACTAGCTTTTTCGTGACTGTTCCCTATTGTTAGTATAGACGTATCGTCAGCGAAGGTTGCTATGGTTGCTATGGTTGCTATATTCATTTTCTACATTTTCTACACTTCCCAGTGGCACTCCTGCTTTTATTTCTTTTAGTTCTTAGTAGACTTCTCCCTGTTTAATTCTGAATTCTGTATTGTTTTGGTAAATGTGACTTCAGTTTATGCATCAACCCTTCATGCCACACCTCATCAAATGACTATGCTACGTCTAAGAAGATAGCAGAGCAGACCTTTTTCTCTTCAAATGATTTTTCTATTACATTAACTATTGCATAGACAGTAGACACGTTGTTGAATGTTTTTCTCGAAACCCGACCTGATGCGTTGGGATCAAGTTTCTTTGTTCTATGATTGGTTTTAGGCTTTTTTAGCAGTAGCTTTTCAAACAATATTGATATTATCGGTATCAAGGATATTGACCGATAAAAGGATACTTCATCAGCTGGTTTACCTGGTTTAGAGTGCATAATTGTTTCAGCGACTTTCCACTGACCAGGTACTTGCTTCAACCTAAAGGCAGCATGAATTAGGTTGGTAAGCTTAACTAAGGCTTTTCTTGGGAATTGTTTTAATATTTCGCCTGTAATTAAATCAAAGCCTGGCGCTTTTCTTGGATTTCTTGGATTAATATTATCTTTTATTTTTATACTTACTTCTTTAGGCGCAGTAAGCCTAATTTACCTCATCTTGTCTTGTATCTTATGTATTATCTGGCCACTTTGCTCTTCGTGTGGTTGAAATATTTTTTCTAAATGGTTTTCGAATGTTTTAGCCTTTTCTTCGGAATTTCTTGCCCATTTCCCTGATTTCTTCGTGTCTGATTGGAGCGTATGCAAGATTGGTCAATTCCTGCGGTAACTTTTGTTTAGAAAGATGTTGAAAACTTTGTTTAAATTATTGTTATGGAAACCCTTGTGTGATAACTCCAAAACTCTATTTTTCATTGCTACCACGATATTAACTTTCTGATTGATCAGAAGATTATACTGGAAGTTATGATACCTACTCGAATTAGTGGGTCTCTTGTACCAATCAGTTTATCAATTTATCTATGCGCTATCACTATAACATCCAGAAAAGGTAGTTTTCCGTTTATTTCCTTGTCTACCATAAATTGTAACAGATCATTAAATTTATTAATATTATTTAGATCATTATTATTTATTAGAAATTGTCTAAAATTACTTCATGATACCCAGGCGCCAAAGATAATACTAATAATGATGCATCCACATTTTCTTTGAGGAAGCTTGATGTTGCTGGCAACGAAGACAATATCTTATTCAGTAGGTAATCAAAAGTCCTTGTGTTTATAAACGTCACTTGTTTATAAACCATTCTATTGTATGTGGGATAACTATTTTACAATGAAATTGAAGCATTCTTAAAAGCATATCTTTAATTTCTTGGCTATTGTAGTAACAATCTGTATTCTATTCCAGAAACTTAAAGAGTTATTGTCTTTATGTAGTTTAGGAAGGCCTGAAAACTTGGTGTAATGTTATTATAACATGTTATGCATTTTTTTTCTTCTCGCTGATATGCGAATGATCGAATGGTGTGTGGCTATTTTTACGTCAAATTGTAACAATGGCATCGGATGGAAGAATTCTTTTGATTCCGCCTAAAACTATCCGTGAGATCCCGACTCTCTACCTATAATATCAAATCAAACAATGGATACGAAATTAAATATACGTTTAGTTTATGACGTAAGAAGTTTTCTTCTTACTTCTGACAACATCTCTTACACTATTCGGCAGCCCACCATCAAAATACTGCCTATCGTATTTTTATTAATTTTTACATTAATGCTAAATCTACCGCCTAAAGATAAAAAATTCTTAATAATATTCTGAAAATTGACATTGGTAAGATTGACAAACCATCTATTATCATTAAACAACATTATCTTTTTCAAATCACGTAACTTTAGAGCACTTTTCCACATTGTCATTTCCAATCTTGGTAATTCCTTTATTATAATTAAAATCTAATCTTTTAACGAACTACTTTTCGTTAAACAAATGTGAATTTAAATTTCGAGAACATTAGTGCCTCGTATTAAAATGAAATGTTTATAAATTAATTTATAAATTAACTAATCGCGTGTAGTACTCGTCTAAGAGATAAATTCATAAAACAAAGCAAATGTATGTTATTAAAATCATAATTGTCTCTATTAAAATCAGAAATTAATCAGACCTCCAGAGTACTAATCCATAGAAAATATTGGGCGAAATGGATACCTTTCCTGCAGATTTGATCTTCTGAACAAGAATGCAAAATTTGTTTGAATGTAGGTTAGATCTCGTAAGGTTGAGTTCTTCCTGGTCGCGATGATAGCTTTAATTTTCTCTGTACTGTGCGGTATGCTTATCTCAATACTTTGTCACATGACTAATTAATTAAATCTAATTTTGGAGTATTCTATAACTAACATTATTTATTCTATGAAATTCAAAAGACTACAGGTTTCTTTTATATTGTAACAGAGATTCCTCCAGGGTAGTTGAAGTAAATAGACCACACAGTTAATATTCTTTAGATAAAATGCAGCAAACAGCTAAACATCATTTAGGAGTAGATATGCCAATTTATTTACAAATCATTACAAAGTTTGAGCATCAGTTTTGCACTACAGATCTATTGGTTTACCACAAATTTTCAGCCGCGTAAGCAATGGATGGAGCATGATATCCCGTCACTATACTAGCCGGTGCAGCGTAGCTGGAGACTACAGCAGGAGCTGCATAACTGGAGACCACAGCTGGAGCATTATAACTCGAGACAATAGCTGGCGCCACGGCGTTTACAACTGGGGCTGCAGCCGCATAAGTCGTAGTAGCAATCAAAGGCTTATTGACTACGTCAGTTCTGGATTGATAGCTAACTGCTGATGGGACAGCGACTGCTGGCGCAACAGCTTCCACCACAGGCGCAACAGTTTTCACAACTGGGGATGCTGCATAGGTAGCCGTGGAAATCACGGGTTTGTTGATGACGTCGGTTCTGGATTGGTAGCTGACTGCTGACGGAACAGCGACTGCTGGAGCAATAGTTTTGAGGACTGGGGCTTCCACAATCGGTGCAGCGGCAGCGTAGGTAGTAGTTGAGATCACTGGCTTATTGATGACGTCGGTTCTTGATTGGTAACTTACAGCAGATGGTACTGCGACGGCTGGAGCGAAGGTTTTGACAACTGGGGCGCTGTAGGCTGCTACTACCGGAGCTGCAGCGTATGTGGTAGTCGACACGACGGGTTTGCTTACCACGTCGGTTCTTGCTTGATAACTGACGGCTGACGGGACGGCCACTGGAGCACTGTAGGCGTATGGCACGGCAGCGTATGCCACCGGGGCGTGGATGTGGCTGGAAGAGGCAAAAGCCAAAAGAGCTGACAACACCACCAACGTGAACATTTTGCAGGAAGGTCTGTGTTGCTAGATCTGTCTACACGAACTGATGGTTTGGGTTCGGTGGAGCGGCAATTTTATAGCGAATTGAACCCGGAATTCGAGCGAGACGACCTTCACATTGCCTTAATTTGAGCGGTTACTAACATTTCGGACGACGCCCAATTTCTTCGCTGCGACGAGCGTGAAAGAAACGGACACAAGGTGAACTCTTCGAGGAGGACGTGTTTTTGGTTTTTAAGAAATGTCACGCTGGCCTCTATAACAAATCGCTTGTAAAATATTTCGTATAAGTCAGCATGTTATCAAAAAAAAAGAAAAAGAAAGTACAGCGAGAGAAGGCTTTTAATAATGCAATAAATTATCAATGCAATGATTATTACTTTAGAAGTAATGCGAATAAAGTTGTGCATCACTGCCTGTAATTGAAACTACACAAACAATCGAAAATGTATGGCTATTTATCTATATAAACCATGTGCCACATGTATTTGTATTCTAAGCTTAATCTACGTTTGCCAGATGTACTAATCTATTGCACCTTTGCATCATAAGTGCAGTTTGACCAGCAGCCCTTAATAGTTTGGATAACTTGTTAAAAAATATTATTTATTTTAAAGTAATGCCGATGCATTAATTAGAATTCGGAAGGTAAATATCGTAACTTAAGTACAAGTAACAGTAATTGCTGCGAAAAAAAGGTTGAAATGTTAAATTTGAACCTTAACGTTACTGAAAAGTAACGTTAAGGATAGTCATGAAAATGTATCTTCAGCGCCATCTAACTGTACACGAATTACTACAACAAATAAATACTTAAATGCGTTAAATCGCATCGACGAGAGCACTAAAAATAAAATTAATTCAGAAACTCATAAAGAAAATGTTCCAATTCATTTATCAGCAGAAAACATTTCTAATAAAATTATGACTAATAACAATGCAACTCAAGAAAATATAATTATTCGTTTGTCCATGTTATCAATCAGTGTGCGTCAACTTATCAACTTATCTTGACTTGTCAAAAAATTATAATGAAATGTACTTAGCTGACAATTTTCAGGGGTCTACAAGAGACAATGTCGATATTAGATTTGTACGTTATAAAATTGTATTGTTACAACTTTTGTTAGCATCTCTGAAATATGGTTTGTAAAGTTTGCTTACTTGTCAAATGAGTGAATATAAATATATTATCATAGCGGCAATTTAATTTATTCTTTTCCCCTTTCTTTTCTCTATTAGTGCTCTATCGTTTTGGGCTCTCTCAAAACAACAATATGTGGAATTATCTCGATTTTTACTTGTTGTCAGTATTATTGTGTGAATAAGTTTTAGTTTTGCTATTTCTTTTCTCTCTGTTTTCTCAGCTTTCGCGTCTCTTAATCTTTCTTTCTTGTTTGTTTTTGTTCATATTTTCTTTGTTTATTCACGCTTCCTTGTTTTGTTTTATGTATTGGTCGTCTTCTTGTTAATGTGTCTTACGTTTTGTATTTGTATTTGTGTTTAACACTGTTTATGTCAGTTTTTCCAATGATTTAATGATGATCCGACATGTTTGCAACTGCGTATGCGCGGTATTGTATTGCGCTTTCTTCTAATATTAATATTATGAAGATCAGTTGTACAAGATAGCCTACGTGATAGCCAAATAAGGAGGAAATTATCGAAAATTATAATTTTATGATACAGACATATACTATGCAACTTTCTTCGATTGGTCATGTTCACCCCAACTCCTTCAATCTGATGGATACGTGATCACCATCGTACAATATCGTACAATCATTCATCATCGTACAATACCAAAATATTGCAAAGGTGTGCCTTTAGTTTTTTATTTAGAACACTTCTTTTTGCATATGATATGCTAAGAGATCCATACGCACGTTGCAGACATTGAGCCACATGTTCATCGAATTTGAGGTGTGAATCAAAGGTCCTAAATTCTCAAAACGTGTGAAAATCACACGTGGATATAGCAAATAATAATTGGCGTAATGTAAAATAGTAACATCCAGTCTAAATGATTGGATTCCTATTAGCATCCAGTCTAGTTGATTGGAAGACCTATATAGTGCAGCTGTGCGATGCGAATCTCATGGCTAATGGTATCAAAGGCTTTTGAAAAGTCAATGGCTGCTAATATTGTCGCCAGTACTGCTTCTCTGGTATTAAAAACATCATCGGTTATACCCAATAAAGCTGTAGTACAACTATATCCAGGTCTAAAACTTGATTATAATAATAATATAATTGAAGTTGCAATGATCTAATAGTTATTTTGACATTACTTTTTCCAACATTTTGGACATAGTTGGCAAAATATTAGTAGGTCTAAAATCCTCTGCAGTAACCGGATTAGATTTTTTTTGGAACAAGAGTAATTACAGGGCACTTCCAATTAGTTCGAAGGAAGAAATGAGAAGTACTGTACTGTATAATGTGAGTTACAAATGGTAAGAGGAGACATATGCATAATTAAATGGGTCCCATGCCGATACCATCGAGACCCTTTGTTTTTACAGAATCAATAACTGTAATAATCGATTAACTCAGCTTTATCTGATTGCCACGAGGAATACTATTAGCAAAATAATCATTCAGTTCGTCTATGAAACCAGGAACATATGAGTGATATGTTGCATATGTTGATATGTTTAAGATTTATAATTTCAATTTCTTCGAATCATCTTCGGACGTCTTCGAATCATCACTGAAAAGACTTCTCATGGAAGGCTCTCTGTTCTGCTCTAATAGAATGTGTAGTCATGAACAAATGATCTTATATGATTCCCAACCATTTTTTAGTTTTGTCTGTTTAAACTTACATAACGCACTATTTCGAAGGCAAACCATAAGAATAACATTGGCAGCCAACCATGGATTTAATGGTTTTGTAAAATTTACTGCAAAACTCAAAAAGTCAAGAATTTCAAAATCACTACATCATAAACAACCTCTTTACACTGAACCCCTTCGAAACTCGAACCAAGAAACAGAAGATATCAAGGGTAAATATTTACACTTTGATAATGACATTGCATACTGCCGAAACATGTGTAAGGGAATTAAAACTGTATTGTAGAACGTAGAACACTTCTACGAAGTAAGCCAAAACCAGATCAATTACTCCCTTCTAATATTAAGATTATGAGCATATGTTCGGTAAGTCATTTTACCATAGAGATACGCCGCACAGTGGTTCAAAAAATATCAAAACTAAATACAGCAACATTTCATTTGTGATCAGCATTATGGTGATCACGAAAAAAATGCTAAAAAAATGTTTGCGGTCGGGATCGCGAAGAATACTTGCTTCAAAGGTCCCAAAAATTCTAGCGGCTCCGAGTTGGCTCTATTATTCCAACAAAAAAATTAGAATCTGCAACAATAATCCTACTTTCACTACCAAAAAAAACAATCCAGGTGATTTAAATGTAGAACATTCATACAGTGAAATCTTTTTTTATGGGAATTGATTAACAGAATCGCTAGTAATGATGCTAGTTTAATTGAGCAAAGAGTTGTACTTGGTTATATTTCATATTCAATTATACCGTCCAGATCCTGGACCAAATATACTTGGTGGCCCAAAAGTGTGGAAACTCCCTAATAACTTTTGAATGAAAACAGTTTTTTTTTAATTTATGCTACCCTCACCCTCATGGGACAGGGGGTTCAGGGGTTACCAAAATATCTCAAATAGAACAGTTTACTGGGGACTCATTTGAAAGGTATCTTGAAGATAAATATACCCTGAAAATTTTAGGTTGGCTATGATATACCAATCCAGAGTTATGGCCATAGAAACAAAAATTACCTACCTCCTATCTCCAAGCAGCAATAATCATGCGTTTATTTAGTGCCGATTTATGGCGATTATGAACGCATAATTGCTTGCAACTGATTGACAGTTATAAACAGCCATTTTTGTTTTTTTCATGGCACACCAATATTATACACATTTTTGTTTTCATGACCATAACTCTGGATTTGCATGTCATAGCCACCTAAATTTTTCAGGGTGCATTTCTCTTCAGAACACCTTTCAAATGAGCTCCCAGTCGACCCCTTGCTCTATTTGAGATTTTTTGGTAACACCCCACCCCTTGACCCATGAGGGTGGATGTAAGTACTTTTTAGCCCAAAAGATTTTATGACCGTTCAAAGGTTATGAGCGACGTTCCAGATTTTTGAGCCACGCAGTATGATAATATGTCTCTGAATTGGCTTGGAATTTAATTATAATTAGTTAGCAAGATCCTAAATCACCCAATTTATATTCTCAAACACTTGAAATAAGAATAATTGGCATTGTTTGGTACTAGTCAGTGAGTAAAAAGGTCAGATCTTGGACCAAGTTGACCTAATGAAAATAGCTGGCAATTCAATTTGGAAAGGATTTATAATTAAATCATAAAACTTTCCAAGCATAGTTTTTCATATTAAACACGAGAAAAATACTTGCGATCAATATTTGCTCACATAAGCAGCTCAAGCTTTTAACTCAACGATTCTACAAATACACTTGCCATATACCTTATGGGATGCTAGAGACAAAGAGTACAATCTTTTTGACATTCCGGTGGTCGCCGGTCGGTGAAGAAAGTCTGCGTTGACGTTTCGCCGTTCATTGCAGACGGCATCTTCAGAACAACTGAGTTGAGAACCTGTAACGATCCCGTATTTGGCTTTTGACTCCTGCCGCTAATGTAAGAAGACATTAGAGTTATTAGAGCAAGTGCAGTATTCCCAAGCCCAATAAAATGTACATTGGAGCGTAATAATTCGTAATTTATTGTATCAAGAGCTTTTGAATAATCGAGCAAAACAAGTGCAACAGACTGACTTTTATTTATGTAACTTAAAATTTTGTCTACAACATTTAGGAGAGCCCCAGCGCCGCACCCAGGCCGAAACCCAGATTGGGCAACAGGCAATATGTTATCCAGGTATTCAGGCATCTGCCTGAGGCAACAAATTTCTCAAATGTTTCCGAGAGAACTGCTGGAGATTTAACTTTAGGTATAGGCTTAATAATAGTCTACTTCCGGCATTTTGGAACAACATTCGGCCTAATGTAAAATTTACTAATGCATCGAATGTAATGAACTAAAAAAGGCAGGAAATGTTAACATTTTTAAGCTTCATCAGAAGCATTCGAAGCTAAACAAATTATTATTTTACTTATTTCATGCTCTGATACTTCGGTAAAACTTAAAATTGAATTAATGCTACCATTCCTATTATCATAATTAACAAATTAGAATCTGGTTACCCGTTACTTTGCACTGATACAAAGTAGCTGATACAATTTGCACTATATCACAAATAATTATAATCAAAGAACATAAACGCAACAAAAATTCTGCATTTGGCAATCACTTTTTAACTCACAAGCATGACTTCAACATAGAAAATAATACAAGAATACTACACCAAAAAAGAAAAGGATATCTAATGGAACTATTGGAAGCATACCAAATAGACAAACAAACAACATTACATAACAGCATACAATGCCTAAAAGAACAGATACAACCTATAACTATACCGATCACTTACCAGTAACTTGAAAACCCGTACAAACTTTAAAGAACCACCTATGCATGAATTTCATATTACTGAACACGCACAGAATCATAAACAAAATGTCAGAAAAGTAAACAGAAAAGACGTAGGAAGTTTTAAGAGCAGATTTATAACAACAAAACTTACACAAATTCACCAAAAATAACACAACATAAGAAGACCAAAAACCAATGACACCAGACATCACACGTAAGTCACATTTACATACACAAATTCTCATTTAACAATTAATCACTTGCAGAAGAAGGACATATTGACAAATTACAGAAAATAATCAATTCCACAAGTTCGCTGAAATAAAACAATTGTAGTACGAGCAAATGAAACTAGAAAGGACACTATACCAAACATATTATATGACCCAAACATCGACAAGACAAATTTTAATAACCACCACAATCAAGTACATAATTTGACAGTAAGTAATTAATATGAATATATAGAATTTGAAAAATAAGACAAGAAATTAGATTAGATAAGTTCGATTTTAATTTTATTATTTATTTAAATTTAATTTTAACTACAAAACACATTAACGATAAATAAAAATGATTTATAGATACCCCTGAAGAAGGCAATAAAAACTTGCCGAAACATGTAAGGTTGAAGAGAAAAATAAAACAATTAGAAGAGTACATTTAGCGCAAATATACTAAAATCACCACACACAAATTCGTCTGTTATTGGAGTAACCTTAGCTGTCAGCTCTTAAAATTTATTCAAAAGCTCCGAACAATGTGAATCTAGTGAACAAGATGATCGTTCAATTGATCTTTCACATCCTATCCAGCCTAGATTATTCTAGGAAACAATTTCCAACTTCCAATAATCTTCTACAAGGATATCTGAAGCTCGATGGAACGGCTGGAGTAGCTGACAGGAAATGAATTATTTCAATGTTTATGTGCACAAATTTTGTTTTCTTCACTGTTTTGTTCGTGTACGTAATACATTTGATCGAATTCAATTTTTGTCTACTTTTTTGTCTACCATAAACAAACATTACGTCGACATTTCCCTTCTTTACCCCATAATGAAACCTTAATGTGTTGTCAAATTTCGCAGTTCTACAGACATCACCATGCTTTACGGTCGCGTAGGAATCGACGTAGGAATCGTAGGAGTGGCTGCACCTAGCGGCGACATTTGTACACCTGGTGTTTCCGTTGACGCGCCAAAGT
>JAWQRJ010002915.1:0-12781 GCA_033557515.1 Diorygopyx duplodentatus | reverse complement strand
ATAGTTAATACTCTCTCTGACCATACCTTGCATTCTTTTATACTTCCCACCAGATCCCTGTGTATTGCATCCTACTCCTGCTGCTGCTCTCTTGCTTTTATCCACTCCGCTGTATATTAATATATGTCCCTCTTCCAGTTCAATGCTACCCTGTTCTTTTTTTTTGTTTCTGTTATTGCTAGGATTTTCAATCTTGCCTCCACAAATTCCCGTTCCAATTCCTTCTCCTTTCCACATATGCTCCTTACATTCCATGTTCCCATAGTTCATTCACTGAATTTCTTGTCCTCCCTGTCGCCCTGTCCATCTCTCATCCATGTCAGTCCCTTTCTCTCTATTTTTCCTCATCTGTTCACATTCCTCCTCTCCTCCTTTCCCCCTTCTTCTCTCTTCATGTCTCTTGTTGTGTTCATATTCGCTATCAAGTCACTCATTCTCTCTTGTCTCTCTATCTGTTTATTATTTTGTTTCGTCTCGTCACATTCCTTGTCTATTTCTCTTGCTCCTTTTGTCTCGTTACGCCTGTTCACCTGCTTTGTTTGCTCCGTCATTCGTTTTCCTAGTTCGTTCTTATTGAAAACATGTTCTTTTTAAATAATGTGAACAACGTAAATGCAGAAAGTTAAAATTCACTTCAAAAACAAAATAATAACGAGATGTTGTATTTAAAATAACAAATTGGAGAATTCTTTGGAAAAAGTATTTGCCTGGTTGTTCATCAAAATATGGTTTCGCTAAATAAAGATTAAATATAACCACGCTTTTACCACTAATATTTGTTTTTATTTTAAATTACAATGCATTAATAGACAACATACAGTAAAACACTTTTCTTTTTTTTCTTATCTTGTTGCTTTCCCACCAGCGCTTCCTTTTTTAAGTTTAAACAACAGTTAGAATTTGCGCATTCTCAACTATTGGATCACACAACAGCAACACATAATTCTTTCACCGTCTTCCTCAGTAGCAGGTTCTGTTGTAACTCTGTACACTGTTGGATTCGTGTTGAACATTTTGTCCAGCGTTCTTTTGTCAAACTTAGCAGGAACTTGCTGGGAATCGATGCTCCACCCGTCATTAAATGCAGCACTATCTCGAGAGCATTCCTGGGGAATATAATCGCATTTTTTCTTGTAATTTCCCATATTCTCATTATAGAATTCTTGCAAGAATCGGTCTGTTACGTGATTAGAGTAATCTTTCCTCTTGTTGCAATACTGTTGGCTACTGTCAGTGGCTTCTTCTGTGCCTCGGTCTGGAAACTGCCATTTTTCGGTAACGAGAATCTTAAGGATAATAATACGAATTGCAGGATATTTTACGGAAATTTTAACATAACCTGGAATTTGGATCAAGTTTGGCAGGTAATCTGTCATTAACACGTCATTAAACTTATGTGTCAAAGTTTAACGGAGACAGGCTCTTTTGTATTTATAGAAACAGAACGTAAATAAGCAAGTAATATAAATTGCTGAACTAATTTGGGAACATCCTGATATTGAAACGGTGCGACTTTGAGCAAAACAAATATTTGAATATTCTCTCCGAACGAACTTTTTGCAAACTTTTTGAAGATATTTTATTCACAGGAAAAGCTGTGTTTATTTTTGATTTTTTTTTAATGAAAAGATATTTTATTAAATAATATCTATAAAAGATATTTTATTTTCAACAAAATTGATTGACATCTGTATTGAAAAGTATTTGCACTTATATAATTTTAGAAAGACAATTTTGAAAAATGAAGGTACATTGTAACTTCACAGTCCAACCAATTATGATGAGACTTTTTGAAAGAAAAGAATAAATATTTGCTTACAAATACTTTTCTGATCTATGAACTTAATAATTCTTCATTATTTGTTATATTATTCCAATTTTTATTCACAAGAATTGGAAAAATTGCACTTCAGTTGTAATGTTGCCTTCTAAGTTTCTAAGCACAATTGCGTTTTCTCTGTGGTCCAAATTTTATTCACTTCTGAAAAAAATCCGTTGAACCATTTGTCCCTGGCAAGCATAATGCAAATTCAATCGGTTTTTGAATATTTTTAAATGGTACGTTGTTGTTCTCAAAGTGATTAAATATTTCTATCCGTTTTTTATCAGTTGGTACCTTATATTCATTGCAAAAGTTTATTATTAAAGTAGTATCGGCATATTTTTTTACGTACGATATCTCATTAAACAGCTCTCTTTTTTCTTTATCAACATCAAGTAAATCTACTTTACCACAAAATATTGAAACGTATTCAACACTTTTTTCCACAATTTGCCAAATAAGATCGTTTTTAAGTTTTAGTATCGGCATATTTTTTTACGTACGATATCTCATTAAACAGCTCTCTTTCTTCTTTATCAACATCAAGTAAATCTACTTTACCACAAAATATTGAAACGTATTCAAAACTTTTTTCCACAGTTTGCCAAATAAGATCGTTTTTAAGACTAACCCACTTAAAACAATCAATCAATGTGTTCTTAGTGGGATAAACGATGTTCGAAATATTGGATACACTTTTGATAAAAGCTATCAACACTGAATCTAAATAATACTGTTTTTAGCCAACCATTCTCTTCCAAAAGTCTTAATTGATTGCGTATAGTGAGTGATTATCCTTTCTTTTAATTTAAATTTTAAATTATCTATTTCTACAACAACTTCATTAATACTTATATTATCATTTACTAATCCAAAAATTCAATTTAAGAAAATTCCAAGTTTATAAAAATTCCTACTTTTAATTTTTCTGCATTGCATACAAATTCAAATTTTAATTTAAAGATTTCAGATTTAAAAAAACACAAAATAATTGAAAATTTCAATAAGAAATCATTTGAATATTTCTCTAGTAATACTTACTTTCGTTTTGCAAAGAACGCACTAAATATAACAAAAAATACTGATTAATAAACCTAAAAACTTTTAATGCGGGACACATTGTCCGATGTGGGACACTTTGGGGGACAGTTTTTAATGTGGGACAAACAATTTAAATGTTTAAACTACACATGCGCCGCAAAACATCAAAAGCATTTTGGGGAGGTTGTTAAAATTTGTGGAAATTTGTAGGATTGAAGACCAATAAAAGGTGATTCAACATTTTAATGACGGTTTATTGATCTTCAATCCTACAAATTTTCATTTAACACTTATAGGACGTTTTACCACCCCATTTTTTATGTTCTGCGGCGCACATGTAGTGTTAATTACCGACTCAATAGCTTGAGAAAGGGTCTAGTGGGACCAAAAACATGTAGCTATAGGAGTAAATAAAGAAATAAGGAGCATATTCTTTATTTTTTCAGGGCAATTTCTTTATTTTTTATTTTTCTTTCTTTTGATTACACGAGATTTGTTAATATATAGGGTGTTCATACAAAAGGAAAGTACCTAGTAGACCCGAGCAAACGCTCAGTCTACCAAAGCACTGATATGATTAGATCAATGTTTGCTTTCCACCATCAATTTTCTTACACTAATTCCTTTCAACAATTTTATTATTAACAATCGTGTTTTAATAAAACACGAAAAAATATTTCTAGATTAACATTCATTTCTAGATTAAGATTCAGTCATACTTTATTTTACCTGCAATTTCTTTCCCGAGATATATTAAGTACTTGCAATTTTATCATTTTACGTTCGAATCACTAACTCTTAATATTCAAAGTATGGTTATTTTGATACTAATAATAACTTTTTTGATATATATCTGTAAAAAATATTTATTTATTTATTACTGTTATTATTATTAAACACCTGGTAGACCGATCTTTGCTGTCTTTTTGTATTTTTGATTAAAGGTCATGCCGAAACACTGAACGCAGCATTTTTTTTTAACGAAGAAATAATAGTAAAATTGAATTTACGAGGACAAAAAATGTTAGTCAATTGCGATAAAAAATGATACCTAAGTGAATACGAAATACCTTTTTGTTGCCAAAATATATCTTTAATAATATACAGTATAAAATAAATACCTTAAACTGAGCAGACCGAGCTTTACTCATCATGTAATGACATTATATTTAATTCAAAAGTATTTACATCCCCGACAATTTATAATTGTATTCTTTGTTAATCATTGTGTTTTAATTTTTATGATTATCAATTTTTATTAACGTATTTTTAAAAAATAGACATGAAAATTGTGCATTTGCAAATTTATTATTCATACCCATAATTTTTTGGCTAATAAAAAGTATTTATTTATTTTATTACTCGTATTGTTTGTCCACACCTGGTAGATCGATCTTTGCTGAGTTTCCCAAATACTGTCCACATTTAGTTTAAAATTATTTACCCATCCGACTTTTTTTATTCGTTAATCAAACTTTACAAACCTACAGTTGTAAGCTTTTTCGATTTTGAATTTGACGTGAACATAAAATGGCGGCCAAATGCGGTATTTTATACATCTAGGGACTTTAATGTACTGCCCATTAAAGTTAAGGTTAATCTCAATGTTCAACTCTCGTCACCTTAACGAACTGCTGCGAACACATGACTTAGTTAGGTCTTGACTTGGTTAGGTCACCGTGCGTTTCTGTCATATTTTCTGTCACAGAAAACTTACCGATGTGAGAAACGTCAGTAAACCTTCAAGGCGAGTTGCCATCGGCGGCGTGTGGATGTATCGGTGATCTTTATCCGGGTCGTTTTTTTTTAATTTCACCGAGCAAACGCAGGCTGATAGGTAATTTGCGTCGTAAGCATAATCGAAATTCGAAATATCGTAATTATGTGTATAATCCATTCAATGCATTCAGTCTATCCGATGCCCCCAAATGTGCGGTTACCTTGAGGCAGGTTTTTTTCGACTGTTTCGGTTTAGATTTGTCACATTAGAAACAATCGAAAAAATATATAGTATACAGGGTTATTCACGAATACGGAGTATTACTGCTACAGTTTTTGATAGAAAAGAAAAAATATATTACAATTTTTTAAATGGAATGTCCTGCATACTTGTATACTATGTATTTCATTTTTAGTTTTTACGATTAAAATAATACCGAGTTTCATTAAGGTTTGCCTCACCTAAACCTAACGGTTTTTTAAGCATTTGGAATTTTGGGGAAATGTAGTAATAATGTTAATAATTTAAACACAGAACATTTATTATCTCTTTTGAGCATCAAATCATAATTACCAGCCGTATAAAGTCCAGCTTCACCAAGAACTTTCTGAAAACGATTTTGCAAAACGAGTTGAATTTTGTATGTGGCTGTTAGAGACAGTTGTAGAAAATTAAAACTTTTTTTAATTTTGTTCTGTTTTGTGATGAATGCATATTTCACAATCGATCCGTTAACAGACGGATTTTCATTACTATTTATATATAAAATAATTAATAATCAGATGGCCAGTGAATGGGGTGGAATAATGGGATAATATGTAATTGGTCCTTATTATTTCCAACACCATTTAAATGGAATATTCTTTTTGGATTTTTTTTTATAAATAAATTTCCAATCTTATTAGATAAGGAGATCGATGGGGCTGCAATTGGATGGAGCTCCCCCACACTTCCATCGTGGGGTCCGAGCATTTTTAAATGTGTATTTTGAAAATTGATGGATTGGAAGAAGTGGATACAAAAATTGGCCACCAAGATCACATCGGACTTAACTGCTCCGGATCTCTTTTTATGGGAATACGTAAAGGGAATCGTTCGGTCGTCATTTTGAACATTCATTATAATGTATTTCCACCATTCACTATTATTTTATTCACACTGTAAACTAGTACCTACGTAATGTTTAAAATATTGTTAATAACCTGGGGTTAGTAACTAGTAATTCTGACTTGTCAAAATGTCATAGGTGACCGATAAATATTATATTTATTAAAATCAGTTTGCATTCTGAAAAATGTGCGTTTTTCATCAAAACGTGAAGATAGGTATAGGAAAGCACAATAGTATTCGATAGATAATTAAATTTTACATTTATTCCTAGCATAAAATACAGGACGTTAATCAATTAGTACACATCAGGGTGAATTTGATGTAAAAAGGGATAGTAAATGTTCTGTTTTTAAATTATTAGCATTATTACTACATTTGCACAAAATTCCAAATATGTATTTAAAAAACCCTTAGGTTTAGATGAGGTAAACGTTTATGAGCATTCCGTTTCAAAAACCACAACTTTGATATGTTTTATGTTTTTGGAACATCCTCTACATTACGAAAGTAATTTTAAAACGTACTGTCAATACGGTTCTAACCACCTGTAATATTTTTTTTCTCTATAAAAAACTGTAGCCGTAATACTCCGTGTCGTCAATCGTGAATAACCCTGTATACCATATATTTTTCGATTATTTCCAATGTGACATACCTAAACCGAAATAATAGAAAAAAAGCGTGCCTCAAGGTAACCGCACATTTGAGGGAACCACACATCGGATGATATGAAAAAAAATATATACGAGATTCAGTTCATTAGGTTAATACCACGAAAGATAGAATTAAAGGTTAAAACGTCAGTCAGTATTGGTATTTTTGTCAACTATTTTCCAAAGTAATACAAAACAAATTAAATTTAAAGCATTTTTTTGGCAATATTCAAAACGTTTCTTAATGGTTAATAAAGGCGACCACAACTTCATACTACTTAATTTCATTCCTAAAAAACATATTTTATCGTATCATTCAACGATAACATTTGCCCTTTTCAATCACGATACAAAAATTCACAATACGGTTCACAATTGAGCGACAACGGTGAGTATAATGAACAACATTAATACCAGCATCCCCGCTGCTAGCCCCGACATTGTCTGCATTACAAAACTTGTTGTTTTAAACAATTTATCACACCACCCAGTTACTGTCCTATATAGCCATGCTGATAATTTACACCATAAATCCACATCGCGCTTCGACAATAATTCGAAAACATTTCGTAATCCGAGGGCCTTTCAGTGCGGGTCAGTATTTTTCCGCTTTAAAACGCTAAATATCTACTTCCTTCACTACTCTTACCTTATAACATTCATATCTTTAGCCCACAATGTCTTTGTACACCACACAATGTCCTTCGTAAATTCACGAAACAATTCGAATCACCGAAATTATTTGATGTAACATTCACGTGTGAGAGGCAGTTCTGAAACCGCTTTCGCGATAACGCGATACTGATCTTTCACTAAATTTACGAGATCAAATCTGAGGAGCAACGACAACCGACTGCTCCGAAGTGGTAAACAACTCACTTAAGTGTAATTGGAGATATGAAGCGTTGTTTTTGATATACGTCTTCTCAGATTGCACACGAGATTTGTTTTTGGTTAGACAAAACCGGTAGAGATTGGATAAGATTGCTTGTGCAAGAACTGTTAAATGTTATTGCTAATCTCAAAAATTTGAATCTTCATATCTTGAAACCCAAGCAGAATAAGTGTAAAAGTTTTGTTGCAACTTGGAGCGAAGTTCTAAAATTGAAAATAGGCTTACGAGTCTATATCTAGCTGTTTGCTATTGGCACTAGATTCGAATAAATCTCACTTCCTTCAAATGAAGATTTGCAGCAAGTGGGTAAAGTAAACCGCATCTCTAATAGTCATTCTTGCGGCAGCAGTGTCAATTGTACCGTCACTAAATCAATTAGAACCGACCCTAATAGGTTTCACTAAAGGTGGTTGATTTCTTGGTACTGATGTTAAAACGGTGCTTTTTTCTGCAATTCCGTTCGTGTTATCTGATTTTAATTTGCATTATTCCGACCATCGATTCAATTAAATCACTTATCGCCCGATTACAGTCATTAGCAGCATTAAGTATTGTTTGCGTACTGAATTCTTTTCAAAACAAGCGCTTCTGAAAACAAATTACATCACTAAAACAGTTCAAACACGAGAGGGCCGTTGAAATATATCCTTGTACCTGCATATATAAGGTTATAAATATATTTTTAATTTTAAATACTTTATACTATTAATGATAACACGTGATAATACCTTAGTTATTACATATACATGGTATAATTCCTTTCATCGTCTTGCAGATATTCTTTTGTGGTGAAAAATCTTTTTGGGGGTCTTAGTATTTTTAAGATTGTTTTAAAATTGTTTAATTTATTTTTTGAATATGCAAAAAATTAAAAACATTTCAATTATTTCGACATTTCACTGTATCTGTATCTACTTACAAAAAGCCATACCCCTAAAATTAATATATGTATATTTTTAAATCTTCCTTTTTAATTCTAAAATCATCTATTTCGGAATTTGCTAATTAGTAACTTTGTGGCTTAGGCCCTTGATGGGTCTGAGTCATAAACTTACTAATTAGCAAATGCCGAAATTTACAACCCGAAGCAGCTCAACTTGAAGTGTTGGGTCATTTTGCAATGACTCCAGATAGAATGGCCTGCTCGATCTCTCGATCACCCTTAGATTTTTATCTTTGAGGTTACCTGAACTCAGTAGTGTACAAAACATAGCATCCAAGAATTGAAGAGCTTCGGCAATTACGGGAAATTATTAAGGGAAATGTTTGAAAATGTTTGCAATACTATTGTTTTTTTTCCAACAGTAAATATCTCAAAATATTAAAGACAACAACTATGCAAAACTAACTAACATTGACGTTTTGTATAGGTGTTTGTGCGTCAGATACGTCTACTTCCGTTGTTTTGTCAACCAGAAATAGGACACCCAAACATTTTAATTAGGCATTTATTGTTTTGTTAATAGTACAATTAGGTTGATTCTTTGTTTCCTTAAAAAAACGAAAAATAGATCACACAAAGTACTTCTTATTGTTGCAATTACTGCTTATTATCTTGTAATTAATATTATAAACAACCAACAATATCCTATTATAAATTATCTAAATTTAACTTAAAAATCTCGCTATCATCGCAAATATTTGGCCGTTCTAAACATTTGTACACATACATCGCACATACTTTCGAATCGACCTTCGCTCAACTATGCACGCGTAAAACAATTGAAAAACGAGTGATAACTAGATTTCGTGTATGAATGAAATCATGTAGCATCTTACTTTTTCTCGAATTTTTATGATTCACATATGGACGTAATTTACAACGTGGGGTGATATTGGACGTTGCGAGTTCGTTAGATAATATTTGATTAAAGTAGCATAATAGGATTATAAAGTAGAAACATTAAACAAGCTGTTGATGAATAATGCAAACTCTTGCAAGAAGTTTATTCTGTTTGCCGTAAACACCATAAATTTCATGTGTTAGTGACGACGTTTAAATTGTTGGTCATTTAGGAGTAGAGGAAATTGTTACAGCTATACTATTGCTTTTCTCCTAGTGAGTTTTCTCTTCTATTATTACAACTTCTTTTTGCTTTTTGCGTACAGAACGAAGGTCAGCCCCCTTTTAATTGAACAAATTGCTTGTACGTAATAAGTTACGCTTGAATATGCATAAGTACAAGGCATAAACCTATACATTTAATGCGCGTTTACTGAAATAGAATTCACCTTCGGCTTGCGAGGACGATATGCAGACGTACACGCATTGTCCATCGCTGAAAGCGCATAATTTATTTAAGTACCGTTTCAGCTCCTGGAATCAAATCGTCCGTGAACGATACAAACTGCACGCACCATGCTAATAGCTGCATCTACATAACTTCGCAATTTCAGCAGACTGTTTTCTCTTTTGACTAAAGCGTAAAATGCAATTAAAGGAAGATGCGATGCTTCGTGACAAATAAAAGTCGTAGAATAATTGCAATCACCAAATCACTAGATATTCTTTGACGCCAATCGTTAGCCACATGGAACCGTTCAATTACTTTCTATCAATATCGACAGACACACGTTTAGATGATGAATTCGAATTTGGACAATTTATAACCAGTTATTTATAGTAATTGGTCATAAAGGGACGTTCCTTTAACATAATAAATACTCAATCATCAATTTTGAGGCGTTTGCTGCCATATCTAAGATTTTAAAACGTGATTTTAAATTATTTTTTTGTCATAGCATGTAATAGATGAATAATATTATTGAGTTAGAATTTATCACAAATAGCAAATATTTACGTATACTTCGCTGATTATTTTGAATGATTGCTGTATTAGATGTTTATAATGCAGCAAAAGATGCAGTAAATGGAAGATTTGAAATATCAAATCTTCTGATAGAGGAAATTTCGGTGATTGTCTAACTTTTGTTTTTTCCTCATTCGTTGTATCTACTGTTTCGTGTAAGAATATTATTCTTGTAGGTCTGCAATATCGAGGCGATGAAGGTGTTGGATTTTGCCACACTGCTATAGTTCTGTTCTTGCTAATTAGTTGCAGATGCACTAATGCAGATTGAAATATATTGGCATCAGAATCGAAGCTATTTTTAAACTTTTGTTTGTATTGTGTTTGCTGTGATCCATTTATATATTAATTTCAATGAACTGATGTCTTTGTTACTAAGCGTATTTAGAACAACTTCTAGGTACAATTCCCAGCTGTGTGTTCATTCAACTCATTTTTAGCATGGATATATTTTGTTATTGCTTGTTCTAATAATTCATATTGTTTTCTTGATAAACCGGCTCCTCCTCCGGTTTCCCTTACTCTCCACACTCCTGTCGTCTCTGTGTCCCTTTCACCCCCTCTCTCACCATCTCCCTATTTCCCTCCTCCTCCTACTTCTTCTTTCCTTCTCATCCCTCCTTCCATCTCATCCTCGTTTCCTTTCCCCGCCTCCTCCGCCGGTTTTCTTACTCTCCACGCTCATGTCATCTCTGCGTCTCTGTCTTCTCCTATCCTCCCTCACCCTTCACCACCTTCTCATCCTGCTTCTTTCCTTCTCATCACTCCTTCCTTCTCATCCTCTTTTCCTTTCTCCTCCTCCTGTTTCCTTCCTCTCCATACTCCTGTCGCCTCTGTGTGTCTGTTTCCCCCTCTGTCCCTGTTTCCCTCTCCCACCCCCTTCTCCCTTCCTTCTTCTTCATCTTTCCTCTTACCTTCTCATCCCCTATTCCTTTCTCCTCCTCCTCCTCCTCCTCCTCCTCTGGTGTCCATACTCTCCACACTTCTATCAGTTATTGATGGTGACTTATGTAAACGCTTGGATAATACGTTGCGAACTAACCAAAAGAAATCATCATTCACAGCATTTTTGGTGGAATTAGCAGAAAAATTAATTCGAGAAGGTTTGAAGACAACAGCAGTTAGGAAATCGTCATAAGGAGGTCAAATATCAAATAAACCATCTAGTTCTAAACATTTGCCCACAGAAGAAACATTTGCATTTAGAAGATCAAACTAGGCAACGTTGAACCAGATGATGAATGTACCATTGTGCAAGTTTTGTACAGTTTGCTTTAAAAATAATTTAAAAAAAGTTCCCTTAAGTTTGCTGCATACACAATACTCCAGTAATTGGGAAAAAAATAGTTATAAATAACCGTACATACCTTATTCAAGAGAATCTATAATGAAAATTGCCACTTATCGTCTTTTAAAGTTGTTTTAAAGTTGTGTTAAGAACTTTTAAAGTTGTTTTAGCTAGCCATTGTCTAAAAATTAATCCCGATAAGTCAACATTTCTTCTTTTTGGGATGGAGAAAATATGTTCGGAGCTGTCCAATGTAATCGACATTAATGTTGGTGATTCGAAGCTGTTGATGTGACACAAAGTTAAAAGTCATTATCCTTGACAACACTTTTCGATATTCTTTTCTAATATCGAAATGCATAAAATCTGCTTTTCTGTGTTTAAAATTATTATTTCCACATAGATCACACTTTCCTATAAATCTTAAAAGGGATTTATGTGAATATCTAGTGCTGTCACAATTTAATAACATATATGTATTTACTTTATCACCCTGTAATCAGTGTTTATGACTCTAATGGAAATCAAAGAATTCAAAATTCATGTCTGAAATATATTTATGGCATACGTAAATGTGCTTTAATTTAAATGTTTTTTTTTAAATGGCATTATCAATTATTTTTATTTTATCGAATGGAGAATTAAAATCCTCGTTAAACGATATTGGGTTTCTCTATACCTAAAATGTACCCTGTTATTTAAGGTTTTTCATGCTTGTGCTGCAAAAGCGATCCTTTGACAATACATTTATTTGTTATAAATTGGGTTGCCTACAAATTAGTTACCAGTTTTGACTTTTGTGTAACTTAGGTTGGTTGAAAAATTAGGGTGAAAAATTAATGCAGGTATCATTTGGGAGTCGAGTTATCAAGATATATTACATGTTTAGTTCTCGACAACGTTGACAAGTCCTTACTGTGACAAATGAATTGATAAATAACTTCGAAGACAGATGGTTTCGAAGATTGGGTCCATGGAACTGGCCTGCAAGATCGCCAGACCTCACTCTGATGGAATTTTATCTATAGGGTCGCATCAAAAGCACTGTGCGTTCTACCCCGATGAACATCTGAGAAGAATTGGAAAATCGGGTTCGAGGAGCTTTTGATACATTAGATCCGATTCAAATTCGAAATGCAACGGTCGGTGGAGTCCAATCAAGAATTCTGATTTGTTTATAAAGAAATGGAGAACCATCTGAACATTTTCTTCAGTAATTTATGTCTTAGATTACCATAAAAATAATAATTACATTATTTTGTCAAGAACTAAACATGTGAAATATCTATATAACTCAATTTCCAAATGATACCTGCGTTAATTTTTCACCCTAAATATGAAATCAACCAACCTAAGTTACATAAACGTCAAAATTGATAACTAATTGGTAGGCAACCCAATTTACAACAAATGAATGTATTGTCAAAGGATCACTTTTGCAG
>JAWQRJ010002914.1:0-12782 GCA_033557515.1 Diorygopyx duplodentatus | reverse complement strand
ACTACAGTGATAGTCACCTCAAATAGCAGAAGGGAATCCCGAGTTGGAATAAAATAATTTAACTACTCAGGGAAATAAAGTGTGTTTCCGCTGTGAAAACAGGTTTCTGTCAAATGCAAACCCGCAGTAGGTCCCGAATAGCTCAATGGTTTGAGCGTCCACCCGGAAAGCGGGAGATTCAGGTGTGAACCTCATCTCGGAGAGGATTTTTTCCTTCATAAAAATTTTTTCGTTGGCCATGGCTTAACTTTTTTGCAGTACATTCTAGATCAAAATTTTTCAAACAAAAGTTGTACTTGTTCATTATTATTTTCGAATATACAGCATGTTCAGTTAATCGGAAATGTTACCAAACTTATTCCAAATTTTAAGTGCAATTTAAGGATCACTTCATTAAGGGAACATCTGATCTAAGTCGCTTCCTTCCTTTTGGACTAAATTTATTATTTTGTATCCCTCTAAGAGCCGATTACTGACACTGAACTTTATGCACAGGATTCGGACTATAGTTTTGCCAATTTGAAAGGGGGTATTACTTCTTAGAAAGGCATTTTTATATACAAGTAGTAAATATAAGAAAAAAATGTCTGTGTTTTGACTTTTTACTAAAAATTTACTAAAAAGAGGTGTTAATTTTTAGCTATGCGTTTTTGGATAGAGAAGCTGACTTATAATAAACTGAGTTAACTCGACTTATTTCGCTCCAAAGAAGTTGTAGTAAATGATGATAATACTTCTTAAGAGAGAGTCTACCTGAAAAATAAACAGTTAAGTTTTTTTGCTAAAACTTAATTATAGGTATTATTTATTATAAGAAAACGTCGCAGAAAAAATGTGGAGCAAAACTGTGGGGTAACGGACTTAGGATTGCACTTCCGATAAAGCAATTATCAATGATAAATAAAATATTGAAATTTTGATTTCATCATGACGTTACAAATAGAATAATGCAACTTTTCTCCCGCTTAACCTTATCGGTTAAGGTTAAGCGGAAAACCTTTTAAATAAGCAGGATTCCTTAGTTTGGAAACTTTCCAAACTATTCCAATAAACAACTCCTTCCTAATTTTCCAATGGAAAGTTAGGAAGGAGTAGTTTATTGGAATACACAGGGTGCAGAGACACTCCTTACTTAAGTAACACTCCTTACTTAAGTGTTTTTCCGTATCGATCACAGGGCGTTCAATTCTGTTAAGTTAATTTTGATCTTTTGAGATAACAGAGTATTATTTTTGTGCATCTGTAAATGTACACAGATAAACATACAATCGCAAAAAATAATTCTTTATAAGTTTTTGTTAAAATGGCAAAATTTGTTAAAATGACATTGTATTGTCTAATGTAAAATTTTCTTTCCTGTTTCAAAGTTTGAAAATCTGCTGTTTTTCAGGAAAACCTTGAGGAGCAAAAAAAAACACTTTCACAAAACACGTAAAACACTTTCAGAAAAATAAGAAGTATAATGTATTGGCAGTTGATAAGATTTTTAAAAGTTTTTAACAAAAATGAACTAACTTTTGACAGCCCTCAAAAGTTTTTTTTATACAATTTCAAGGAGAAACAAAAAAATAGAAAATATGAATGAAATGGATACCTTTGAATGAATGTTCTACAATATTTTCCCGATTTTTAGGTCTTCAATTCTTAGAACTATAATCAAAATCAGATTTTCGATTTTCGATTTTTCGATTTTTCCGCAGTTTGAAATCAAGTTTAATATGTGCGGTGTATATTTGCTACCGGCAAAGATAGACCCCTGAAACAAAAAATTAAGGAGGAACAGTAAACCTTCTTAAAGGAAGTAAACCTGCTTAAAATAAGGAGAAACATATCTTTTTTCTGAAGTTTTGTCTGCCATTTTTTTTTCAAATCAACTAATTGTTGTACCCAAAATCACCGTATTTTCTGAATAAAGACTGTTCAGAAAGTCATACGTTTGAATGTTTGAAAATGAGCTTAAAATTGAAAATGAACGAAAATAAAATAACCTAATAAAAATGGGGTCCCTTCTTATTTCATTTTAAAGTTTTAACATTTTACATTTAAATTACCTTATCTTTGTGAATCTCAATATTATTTTCATGAAAATTTCCTTTAATAAATGAAATAAATAAAAAATATATCAATTTGTAATGTAGCGCATTTAAAATACCAAAATAAAAATCGTTCTGCTATCATTTAATCAAATTATATGTATAATTAATGATATTTTCAATTAATTTTTCTCCTATATCTATAATAAAACTGTAAAGTGCCAATACGAACTATTCAGAAATGTAATTTTTAACAGCATGCGTACACTAACAATGATTTTTCCTCTTCCTCTTTCTTCAATTTTTCTTTATTCTGCAGGGTGTTTATTTTGTGTTAATGTTGAAATATTTATAGGGAGATTCCTTGGATAAATTTCAGATAGCAAATTGTATGAATATATGTCATCAAACACTGTATCTGAAGAGACTGCACTAAATTCAAAAGATTAACTAAACTAAATGTTCCAATGAAATGTACTATTCAATTTTAGTAATTTTAGTTAGTGTACTATTAATCACCACTTGTTAAAATTGGTGAAATATGAAGTTAGTTTCTGGACAAATATTTACAATAATAACAACCATGACCCTCCGAACATAATACAAGAAACACCCTGTATAAAAATGTATTTGCAAGTACTAACGGATTTTTGTGCGTTGTTTAGGTAACAGTATGAAGAAATGCAGAGCACGATACGGCTTGGACCAACAAAACCAGTGGTGCAAACCTTGCAGGTGAGTGCGATTAGAATTTTTTGTAAGTTTTGAAATATTTTTGCACGTTCCACCCCATTTTCCCTTTGCATTTTAGTTTTTATATTAGTTTATGTAACAATAATAATAATAAAGTAAAAAAAATTATTTACGAAGATGCCCAATAAATTTTAAACGTTATTTTAATAGTAGAAGTACCAGAATGGACAATTTGATTGCTTTTTCGATTTGATTTGTATGGCTTTGCAAAAATCTCGGTACTTCTAATGTTTAAAAGTTCGTTGGGTTGCCTAATCAGATGGTTTAAGTTAATCCATATATTTTTTGCACAAAATCGGAGATGTACCCATTTATTGTTGTTATTGTTTATTGTAGCATCCGTTGTTTAGGTGTAAGACCAGCTTTTCCCTCGCGTTTTTGTTTTGTTTTGGTTTTTTTTTTGCTACCTCACTTGTGAATTGGTATTTCTTATCTATGTGGAAAGACTATGTTTATTGCGCTCTTTTTATTACTGTTATTTATTGCTATTGTTATTACTTTATTTTTTGGATATTTATTGATCGTGGAAGTCACCATAAAATATTTTCCATTCTAAGGGAGACATGGTGTTTTTACGTTTATTTTTTTTATTACCGTTCTAAGGACTTTCTTCTCACATCGATGTACTTATCGATCAGAAAATGTGTCTTCCCACAAAGAAAGGGCCAATTTAGTTAGTTTTCTGCACCTTTGACACACTTTTTGGCGTCCTGGTTGACTCGTCTCAGGGCTACAACAATTGTTAAATCTACGGTTTTGTCGAGAGGGGCACACATTTTCAATAACGTAACAAACACGTGAATAATAATTACTGATAAGACACATTTTCTGATTTTGTATGTGCACATGTTTCCTCCTCTTTTTATTTCGTTCTCCCCGAGTATTGCTGTCTTTTTTTAGTTCGCTTGGTAAAAATTTATATCCCCAAATATCGTACATGTCTCTTGCTCTTTTCGATGTCTCTTGCCCGTTTTATTGCTATAATTACTATTACGATTATTATTAGTTGTGTACTATTATTGTTCTTCTTTTCCTGTTTTGTACCAGTGGATGTTCTTGTTACCGTATATCTTGAAGAAACGATTTCTTAGTATACGATGTGTGTTGCCCCTTTTTGTACATATGTGTGTAACAATTGTTGTTTAGCCCGGAGAATACGTCGCTCGGAAGTGGGAGTTCCGGAGTCCACGCGGGACTCCTACATGCGGCTGGAGGTGCTGCTTCAGCCCAGTCACCTCAGGAACCGACTTACGTCAATCTATAGACTTTACCAGTTCGTGGTCAGTCGAAGTGTTTTGGTGTTTTTAATAAATAGTTGAATGGATTTATTTTTGTGTTTTTGATTTTGTTATTTTTGTTTTATATTTGCCGTTTTACACTTGAAGGACCGTTTTGTTTTTCGTTTGTTACCTTGTTAAGTTTAAATTGGTGAAAGTACATAATGAATGTTGGTGTGAAAACGTTTATTAACGAAACCGTATTAATAATTAATGACATATCTGTTTTGTATACATACTAAATTACACATTAAATAGTGTTGGGACATTACATAAATTTAACTTATTAATAATGTCATCAGATCGTTTCAGCTTAGGAACGATAATATGAAAGAAATACAAAAACTTCGTTTCAAATACAGAAACTTCAGAAATCGATAGTTGGGATAGGTCTTGACTTTCAGTAAAGTCTCAACTTTCCAGTTTTTCTGAGCATTGGGAAATAATAGTTTGTTGACCGAGAGAGTTCAGTCTACCAGGTTTGAGTTAGTTTGACCTTTGACCACACGATGGCGCTTCCAAACTAAAAATGTTTTACATAAACGAAACGTTTTGTACTTCTACTTATTTGCTTTATTGTGTTGTATATGGGTACTAGTTTTAGCCCATTAGACCATCCTCGACCTTAATCTACAAGAGGAGGTATAAGAACGCATTAGCATATAAATGATTTACAATCATTTATAGTAAAAAGGTTACTTACAGTCAAATGAATTGCTACTTAGACATATCCAATCAAATCAAACAGATCTTAGTGATTTTCTTAATTATCTCAATAATATACAAAGCAAACTCAAATATATTTTGGAAATTGAACAGGACAAACAAATAAATTTTGATTTGACATACATAGAAAACTGACGTATATTTCTTAAATAATGTTCAATATTCTTCAATAAACTACTGTTTTTCGTTCTTTCATGGACCACACTTTTACTTATCCACTATCTCCTGACACATGTAAAAAAGAAACATAAGAAATAAAATAATATCCAGACGATTAATTAGAAATGATCCTTTATATAACAAATTTAAGTGTGAACAATGTGAGATTGCGGGGTTGGTGGCTGTCTGTCCTTGATTATGATTGTTTTTGATAAATTAAAATATATGCTTGGATTCAACGAGTATTTCCTTACATTCTTAAGCCAAAAATCATTTTAAATGATTCAACATAACTCTTCAACTATAAAGTAAAAATTCCCACCCTAGAAAAAGGCAGGATATACCGTTAAATGCAACAATTGTGAGTGGATGTACATAGGGCAGACAGAACGTAAGCTTGATAAACGAATCAAAGAACACAACTCCAAAATCAGTTCCACTTTGTTTAAACATTCAATGCAAACTGGTCATAAAATCGACTACAAAAATTTTACACGAAATAGGGAAACGTCGATAAGTGGATTCCGTTGAACAAATGAAGATCGAAAAACACAACAATAATGCTACTAACCTACTTAATTTGCAAATAATTTTTGACAATCAACTCCTTTATTCAGTTTTATTTTGAGTTCCTGAACTGTCTGTAGTCTTGCATATCACTCTGTTTTCACTTATTTTCTTATACTTTAGTTTAAGAAAAGACATTTTAGACATTTAATTCTTGTTTTTTATTTTTCGTATTCCTTATATAGGTCTTATATTTTGCTTCACTGTTATTTTATTCAATTCTAAATTTTAAAATATTTCCCGCATATGGATTTTGCCACGTTTTATAAAAATTAAACTGGTTTTTGTTTAGGTTTGAAATTTCCGTCATATGCAGTCTTTTATTTTAACAACAAAATAAAGCTGACTACAAAGCCAGTTTTATTTTGTTGTAACATTTTCTGTTTTCACTTTATAAATGTTTTCATTTCTCTTATTGTAACGGGATCGTTGGTATTCTGGTGTTGGATGCAGAACTATTTTCACTACCAACTTCAGATTGTTCGGCATATCTACTTGTTTCATTTACTATTACTTCTAGATGATTGTGGGACAAAAATAACTGATGCAACGAAATTGGATCCATTATCATTACAATCAATATTTTTAGCCAGAAGTTCCTCATCGTCTGTCTGTATTCATTTATCACACTGCTTCTTCTTATTACATGTTGCCATTCTTGATCCCCATAACTTTTTTCTGCATTACCTCCTGAAAAATCTTTCTCCATAGTAATTTCATTCACCGAATTATATTCCTCCCAATCAGAACCGTCACTCTTATTCTCCTCTGAAGAAGATGAAAGTATCAACAGTCTTGATCTTTTTATTTTGACTCATCTGACGAATCCACCATTCTCATAAAATAAATCTTATCCATTTTCTAATGGATGAAGCATTCAAATATATTACAACATTTACCGGCTATTTTATGCTTCATACCAGTAAAAAAAAATCCAACCCAATCCAATCAGAACCGCCATTGTTATTCTCTTCTGAAGAAGATGAAAGTACCAACAGCCTTGATCTTTTTGTTTTGACTCATCTGACGAATCAACCATTCCCGTAAAATCCATCCTATCCATTTTCTGATGGATGAAAAATTCAAATATATTATAAAATTTACCGGCTATATTTTATGCTTCAGCATGCCAGTAAAAAAAATCAACTTTTAAAGTTTTCCTATGATCCCAAGATGGGTTTCAATTGAACAAGCCATATACGTTGTTGGGTATATGTTTATATGATATTTTAATTCCAAACAATGACAAAAGAAAATTGAGACACCTTGTATAATTTAAGTAATTTAAAGCTTTAACCCCTTGAACTGCAATTTATTTTCAGTCGACACTGCTCAGACAGACAATTTAATTTTCTTAGTTTTAAGAGGAGGGATTGATATAGAAACTTACGGTTTTGTTGCTCAAATAATTTGTTATTAGTAAAAATAATATTTGTTTCACACATTTATATGAATATTTATTGTTATATAAGGAATGTTTTAAATACATCCTATTTAATAATCCTATTTAAGAAAAAAAAGTTGACTATCGCCCTCTAGCGGGAAATTGTAGTAGAATATTTTTAAGTTTTCCACCAAATTGCAATTCAAAAATAATTCAATTTTTATATAAAGTCTTTTATTCTATCTTGAATATTAACGGAGATATAAGGTTGGCCCTGAAATTACAAACACTGTATAGTAATGTTTAACAAACTGACTGAATTGGACTCGCACAATTAAGTATAAACCTACTTTTTTAGCCCTTCTTCAATTTAGGGAAATATTCGATTTTTCTCGAAAATGTTCGGCGTTTTAGGACAAATGTCCTAACACGTCCATTTAGCGCTGCAGAATCTTCTGTGACTATTTCATTGCTTACTTTAGCTCTTACTCTTCAGTTTAGGGAAATATTCGATTTTTCACAAAAATGTTCGACTTACTCGGAAATATGTTTTAGAACAAATGTCCTAATATGTCCGTTTATTGCAGTGGAAATTGCTGTGACTATTTCATTACTCCAGGAATAACAGCTAATTCTTTATACATTTCTTGTAGAAGGTTGATTCCGTTCTATGCGCTCAGAATTGATCCCACATTAACATTGCAGGCTTTTTAAACAATGCGTCTGGACGTTTTGCCCATATCTTTTGTATCCATAAGTTCATTCCTGTATCGTCAATCCACCCTTTCTGTTGAACGTAGATAATAATGCCACTGGGAATTTTATCTTTCATCTTTTTAATTTTATCTTTCAACGTTTCTCTCTTGAAGGTTTACATGGGCGATAGTTTTCTTCCGTCTGCGCAACAAGCAAAAACTACAGTGTAGTGAGTTTTGTTGTGATCTGTTGTTTTGATATGAAAACTTTGCCGAATACATTACCGTAGAATTTGTACTGTAAGAATGGGGATCCTATAAACTAGTGCTCTAAGATATCTACAGATTGAGATCGGGGGATCTAGCTGGCCATCCAACTGATCCTCCTCTTCAAATCCGTCTTCCATGCTACTACCTATTGCAGAGATATTCTCTAGCTACTGGACTGGCAGACTAATGCCCGGTTGAACAAATCATTTCTATAAAGTTAATCAGCGATTAACGAATCATCAGCCAATCAGATTGAAGGGGCCATTAAGTAATGCAAAATGATATGAGCCCACAAATTGCAGGAAAATTGTTGTTGATAAATCGCTCGTGAATTGTCTTCTGTCTACTGGTGGTTGTTATAAAAATTCATAATTGTTTTAGTAAACTGAAAAGCAGTTTAGCAATGTTGGATGGTATCTGAAATACAATACCTTGCCTGGTATTCATTTAAACAAAAAAGAAAAGTTCATATGAACTTTTTCATCAGGAGGGCCTATAGAATATGTCTGCAAAGTTTGGGTACATCTCATAGAAGCACCCACTATATTTACTGAAGGTACTATACTGTATTAAATAAAATAAACTATTGCCGGCAATTATTTTTTAAATTTACAAACACTTGAATTCTGTGATTCGCTTTTTATAAACCGTATAATTTTGACCAATTCATTTAAGATTTATTTTAGTTTTTCTCACATCTGTTTCTTAATTTGTAGTGCTAATCTGTGCTAATGCCAATAATTTTTTATTGTAAATAATTAATAAAATGTAACAGAATTAATCTACAGTCAAATAAATACATTTTCGGGTATTTTGAAAATGGTTCAATGTTTTGCAGTACTTTTTCCAATCATCTTTGTTTGCAAAGCACGTCTGCAAAGTTTGGGTACATCTTATAGAAGCACCCTGTATATTTACTGAAGGTACTATACTGTATTAAATAAAATAAACTATTGCCCGCAATTATTTTTTAAATTTACATGACACTTGAATTCTACGATTTGCTTTTTATAAACCCTATAATTTTGACTGATTCATTTAAGATTTATTTTAGTTTTCCTGGCATCTGTTTCTTAATTTGTGGTGCTAATCTGTGGTAATGCCAATATTTTTTTAGTGCAAACAGACTTAATAAAATATAACAGAATTAATCTACAGTCAAATAAATACATTTTCAGGTATTTTGAAAATGGTTCAATGTTTTGAAGTACTGTTTCCAATCATGTTTGTTGTTGGGAGAATATAAAAGTGTTGAAAAATTCAGTGTTGTGGTTGTGAACATCATTATTGTATTGTAAAGAAATATTTGTCAGAAGAAGATAATTTGTTATTTTATAGATTAATTTGATACTATCAAACTTAATTATTTCATTATTATTATAAATAGGTTTACTTTTCCATTACTTTAAGTTCATTATAAAGGGTGGAGGTCAATATTTTTATAAATCTATTTATCTAAATCTAAATATATTTGACAGACTAAAACAGAATAATATTATTTTTACAATTTTGCAACGCAGAACAAAAATTCGACATTTTACAAACTATCAAAATTTACAAACAAAATATATTCGACAGTCTAAAAGAGAATGATATTATTTTTACAATTTTGCAATGCAGGACAAAATTTCGACATTTTAGAAGCTTTCAAAATTTACAAACAAAATATATTGGACAGACTAAACCAGAGTAATATTATTGTTACAATTTTGCAACACAGAACAAACATTCGACATTTTAGAAGCTTTCAAACATTTTTTCATTTAGAAGCTTTCGTCTTTTCCAATGAACAGAAGTAATAAACTCGGTTAAGGTATTAAATATTTTTTCAGTGGTTGAAACCAATCGATATCAATCGAAACCAATCATCTTTGCACTTTTTGGGATTTCTGACAGCCAAATAAACTTTAAATGAACCTGTTTAAAGAAAATAAATTGATAAAGCTGAGATAAGGAATTCTAAACAACAAAAAATTGCGACAACCCTCCTATAACACTGTTTTCGTAAAACAACATTCCAACAACATAATCGGCTTAAAAAGATTATCGACAGCATTAAGTTTTCTATGTATTAAGTTTTTGAGGTTGAAATTAATGAAGAATTCCCTTTTTGTAGTGAATGCACATCACGTTTATCAATTTCAGCTGTTAGGGAATTCCCCCAAACAAATGAACAAACAATAAAGCATTGCTCTGTTTTAATTTAATATAAGTTTTTAAATCGTTTAAAGGATGAAGAAAAAATATCATCTATTGCAAAATCGTCAAATTTAAATTAATCTGCAGTTGTAACCTTAACGAAAAATGAAGTGGAAATAAGGAAAACTATGGATCTTAGATACGAAGCGCGCCCAAAATTTTAAGCTGGGACTACCTAGAATTATCGATGAAGGGGGGTATACAGCAGATCAGATTTTTAATGCCGATAAGGCAGCATTACACTGGAAAAAAAGTACCATCTATTATTACCATATATTATTATTACCATATATTATTAATAGTACCATATATTATTTGTAATAATAACAAATTATACATTAGTAGTCCCAGCAAAACAGCGATCATTATGAGTATCATTTTTGTATACAAAACAGATATCTATTGATGTTTCTTTGTAATTATACAGACTTTTATTTTTTTAAATACATTTGTTTGTAGATTTGCATGTTTCTTTCTTGTTAATCATTATTTTTCAGGTGCCATGCATGATTATTTCTGGAGAAAAAAAACAGCATGTGTATACTTACGATAATCACATAATATTACAAATTTAATTAAATATATTTTAGACAATAATTTCCGATAGCACCACCGATTTTTTTTTGTCAACAGTAGTACATACATAGTTAAAAGTGTTCAAAGTTTAATAATTGTTTTTTTTTAATTCCGCACAATTCCCTTCGATTCCAGACGCAAGAAAAAGTGCATACGGTACATGGAGGCCGGGGACCACAACGACGGTAACCAATCGGACGACAACCTGGGCAGCTGCGGGAGCATGGGCGAGGCCCACACGCCACCCGACGACGACACCGAGAGCCTGAACCAGTCGGTCTCGAGCCCGGGCGGCCTGTCCGCGCTGAGCAGCCTGACGAGCCCGGGCGGCGTCGTGCTGCCGAGCCCGTCGACGAGCGTCGCCAGCCCCTCGGTCAGCGTCGCCAGCCCGTACATGCTGCAGAGCCCGCTGACGCCGCACGAGTCGTACGACAAGCTGCCGCCGCCGCCGCTGCACCAGCCGCCCGCACGCAACCCCGTCGGCACGAACCCCCACGACATAAACAACCCGCTCAGTGTGAACCAGCTGACGGGACAGTGCGTGAAAAACGAACCGCCCGACACGAACGGCAAGGACGCGGCCGCCCGCTCCATTATCAGTGTCACGTAGCGACCAGCGACGTACGCCGGCGGCGCACCGTCGATTCCCATGCTCGTTCTACGGACGTGACCCGACCGGACGGTTTTTCAATGTAGGGAGGAATTTTTATTTGTACTTATATACTAATTCGTCGCGTTCACTAAAAAGTTATTAATTTTTGAATTTAATACGGTAAGCTTTAGACTATAAAACTAGAGATTAAAAGAAATAGTGCTTTTATACAAAGAAAATATGAACAAAATTTAATTTGCTTTCAATTAGAGCATTCTATTTTAATTCTAAAGTTACTGCACTAAATAATTCATTAGGAAGACTAGACAAAAGGAAATGTAGGGCCATATCACAGAGCTCTAAAAAGAACTGGAATATCAATGCAAGAGCAATTAGAAAAGTTTACAATGTTATACTAAATACCATTTGGGTTTTAACCAAAACCTCTTTCAGTGTGTTAAAAATTTAATGACACAAATTGGTATTATGCTTAATTAATTTTTGCTTAGATCTCCTTTAGTTTGGAATGGCTGCCGATATAATTCTACATCCGCACTAAAAAAAAATGAAAAAAAACTTAATGTACTTTCAACTGGAACATTCTAGTTTAATTCTGAATGTTAGTACACTAAAACAATTGACACAAACTAATAAATAAACTTAATATTGATAAGTATTATCCAATAGGAAAATAAAGAAAATCTAGATAGTGATTTTTCATTACTAGCTTACAATCTTGTTATAACTAGATAGATACCAAATAGTATCTATCTAATCCCAAATGGGATTCAACCAAAATCGCTTGTAAATAATGAATTAACTACCATTTTGTAACAGAAAGGAAAAATAAATGACATTAACATTTTAGTCCTTTTTAGAGATCTTTAGACCACATTGAGGACTTTTTTTTTTGAAAAGCTCAAAATGTTTTTCAATATTTTAGTCCTTTTTTAGAGATCTTTAGACCACATTGAGGAATTATTTTTTTTGAAAAGCTCAAAATGTTTTTGATTCAAAATTTTCTTACACTTTGAAGACAATGCAAAGAATTCAAAAATTTGATTCCCCTAATCTGATTGGTTAATAATAACTTGACAACAATGGTTTGTGCAACCAAACATTAACCACTTCTACAGTTATCAAACTGATCCCCCAAATGGAACTCTAACCAAAATCAACATTCATTTGCTTTGAAAATAACTATGGCAAGAAACGTCCAAAGAAATATAAATAATATTGTCAATCTAAGAATGTAAATTTTATAGTTTTATAGGTTCGGTGTTAGATTAATGCTCGTTTTGCTCAAATCATTAACAAATCAGATTGAAGAATTCAAATTTTCAAGTTTGAATTCTTTGCGTTTTCTTCCAAAGCTCAAAATATTTTTAATCAAAAATATTTTTAGCTTTTCAATAAAAACAATACTAAATTTTCTTTTTCATGTACAACAACATCCTGTTTTGAATAATAGCTTGGAGTTATCAAAAATGTGCTTTCTTCTATATTTTACCTCACTTTTTAATACATATGATAAATTGTTGTTGTCAACTA